>CM035111.1:32568001-32747215 GCA_020205505.1 Panax japonicus
ACCACGAATTATCCATACACTACGAGCCAAGGATATCCGTGTTTTCAATTACGGTCATGATTATACCGAATAATCTCTGGTCATAATCATACAAAGTCCATCTATGCACTACGGGCCAAAGATGACTTTTACCACATCATTTGTAACATTACGATCAAGATTATACTTAATAATCCCTGGTTATAATCATACCAAGTCCATCTATGCACTACTGGCCATATATAACTTTTAACACAATATAATCATGAGAATGATGACACTGATATAAAGAATCAATCATATATGATAAAGGATATATATTAAACATTTATAATATAATTTATCCAGAATTCAAGAATATCCAAATTGTCAACATGATACTGCTTTGTGGAATAAAATTCAAGAATTATATTATATCAAAAATGGTTTGAACAGAAAATAATATTTCAACGAATATTTAACGAAGATAATAACATTATTCATTATATTATAAATGTAAAGAGACGAATTTTTTTCGAATAATTATATCTATATTTTCACGAATAGTTTTTTTTTATTTACAAATAATATTTTGAATATATATGATAAGGATTTAGCAGGATAGTCAATTTAAATTTTAAGTTGACGGATAATGAAAGTTAAGTCAGTTATGGTCCAGAACCCTAATTCATGGATTATGGACAAGGAATGAAAATATTAATATATAATAATTTTATTTCAATATGATATGTATGCATTATATGTGTGTATGGTTTAATGTTAATCAGAAATAGTAGAGTATTAGAAAAATCTAAGTTTAAATCGATAAACCCTAATTCAAACCTTAAATAAAAACTAAGACTGATTTTTAATCAGGTTTATATGTGATCAAGGAGATATGTTAGTAAGTATGTGTTAGATCCCAGAGGGCACAATAGATCTAGAAGGGGGGGTTGAATAGATCCTTTTTCTTTTGAAATACTTTTCTGGTTTATGATGTATTGTTCATATTAGATTATATGACAAACATAGAATCTTTTCAAGCACAGCGGAATAAGTAAAAGATTCCCCTCCTTCATTGATATATTCATAATCATACAAACATTATTCGTTGGGTTAGTTTTAGTTGTAAGCAGTTAAAACATACATAGCAGTTATAGCAGTTATAGACATAATGTAAATGACATAAAGTAAAAGACACAAGGGGTTTTAAGTGGTTCAGAGACTCAAGCTCCTAATCCACTCTTCTGCTTTCAACTAGCAGGATTTCCACTAAGGAAGGGCAGCACCCTGAATCATTAAGTTTCCTTCAAGGCCAGTAGCCTTGGGACTTCAGTTCACTAAGAACTCTTCAAGGCCAGCAGCCTTGGAACTTCGTTTAGTCCCTTTGGACAAGGACCCTTTGGCCCTGTTTTGTTTAGTCCCTCCGGACAAGGACCCCTCAGGCCCTGGCTTCTTTGAGTTGTTGTTGTTGTTGTTGGAGTCGGTGCTGAGCTGCTAAGATGTCTTCATGCTCTGAACATCTTCTATCTTTAGCAGCTTCGGCTTGATCATCCTTGAAGAGCAGTTGAGTGTTGCATGATGCTCAGCTTCTTAGGTTGCTCAACGGCTCCAGATGACCCCTTGATGAACTTCCTTGAAGATCAATCTCCTTGGTACTTGATGGCTGCACATGAGAGGCTTCTAGGATGACTGTAAGTTCTTCTGCAAGGTACCTAGAAGCTTTCTCAAGCTTGACACCAAGATGGCTTTTGTGATCTCCCTTCTTGCTACTCGATGCCTTCCCATGATGGACTTGCTAAGATGACCGTAAGCTCTTCTCTATTGTACTTAGAGTCTTCCCATGATGGACATCCAGATGGCATGATGCCCTTCTTTCTCTCGGCAGTTCAGAACACTCTTCATGTAGTAGAACTCTCACTTCTACATAGTAGAACTCACACTTCTACTTCTTGCTTGATCTGACTTTTGAGTGTTCTTGGTGGATCGTAGAGTGAGTCTCTGGACTTACTATTACTTGATTCGATCAGTCCACCTTCTCTCCAGAACTCAACTTCTCCAGCACTTTTGATCTTTGAAGCTCTTCTACATTTATACACCTTCCCAATCCTTCCGTTGGAAAGTAGCCGTTGGAAGCTATTCAAATATCTTCACAGATCCCAAGTTGCTTGATGTAGACTGCTTGATGTGACATGACATACTTTTTCTGACTCTGCAGTCTACTTCTTCACCTACCCTGTCAGATGTATCACTTTACTGTCCTGGGCAGGTCGAAGACTTTATTTCTTCTGATTTCTTGATCAGAGGTTGTCCTTTTGCATCGATGCTCTCAATAAGCACTTGTCCGAATTACCCTTCAGATTGAACCGTTGCCAATGCCTCAATCTTCAGGTATCCGAGCTCTACGATTCTGATGCACGTCTTCAGAGACCTGATCGTAGTGTCTTGTTGACTGGTGGAGACAACACTACGATCTAGAAGAGTGTTGATTGGATCTTCAATGTAGAACACCTCTTCCTTGTATTGTGCAGTGCTTCAATACTTCTGTTTGCTTTGACTGTTCTCAGATACTTATGGCTTAATTCCTTGCTCTGGTTCCCTTCTATCAGTTCTTTCTTTGTCTGACAAACACTACGATCCTGATTGCTTCCAAGATAGTTGTCTTCTGTTTTCTTGATAGCAACTGCTTTAGCTGACTTTTCCTTAGTCAACTGCTGAAGTCTTCTTTGAATCATCTTGTGGAAGACTTCATCACGAACGACCTTTCAACTCAATCTTGATGCTGATTGGTTTGGTGCTTACTTCTTCTGCTAGCCTGCATGCCATTCGTTGAGTGCTCTTTGGTTCCCTTCTGTGGATTACATCTTTGCAGTGCCAACCAGAGGCTTCGTATCTTTGGATATTCTGGGAGTGCTCATTCGTTGAGAACCGTATCTGCTCTACGATTCTGACTTAGCATTGTGAGCATTACTGTTGGAGTCGTAGTTCTGCACTCTACGATTCAGCTTCGGCTGTGCAGACACTACGATCCCGAAGATCAGATCTTGACACTCTACGATTTCTGTACTTTGCGATTCAGCTTCGGCTGTGCAGACTCTACGTTTCTGAGATCACACTATGATCTTTGTCTCTGCACACTACGATTGTAGAGTTAGCTTGGTGAACGTTGAGTCCACTCTACGATTGCTGACTTGAGCTTGTTGTCTTCATCTGATCTTGTCCGACTACGATCTCTGCATTTGTTTAATGGACTCTACGATCGCAGAGTGTGGTCTACGATCCTTGTCTTTGACTTCGCCATCGCTAGACTCTACGACTCTGAGCGTAGAGTGCATTTCATACTTAGTTTCGGCAGATTGTCGTTCGGCTTATAGGTAGGCTGTCTCTACGATTCAGAACATGACTTCCTCAGTACACTACAATCTCGAGGAGACTCTTCTCGACACACTACGATCCTTCTTCGTTTCCCCTGGAAGTCTACGAACTCTGAGATCTCACTATCTTGCATACTCCTATTCTGCCTCGATAGCTCCCAAGTTTACTCTGACTCTCCTGGCAGACTACGACTTCTGGTGCAGTGCTCGACGATCAGACAAGCCTATCTATTACATCATAAGATCAACTTAACAAGCTTGATCTTTCTATATTTATAGTCCTTGTACATCATTTCTTATTAAGGACTTTGCAAAGCCGTTTTGCTTATGTAGGATCAACCTAACATTTTTGATCAATTCATTCTAAGTCCTTGTACATATATTTCTATTATCTATCAAAGGACTTAACATCTTTTCTTCATGCAAACATACTTGCATATTCATTCATATATATCATAATCAAATTATATATAAATAGGAATACCATTCACATGTTTATTCCTGACAATCTCCCCCTATTTGATTATGACAAAAACAATAAGTGCATATGCATGTTATGAATCAATCTTAGATACAGTGAGAAGCTGTATTTCTAAACAGTTAATCATGAATGTCATTTATATTAATATGGCAATTATATATTCAGACATTCTAAATCCTGGATCCAGAACATACTAACAGACTAGAGATATACCTCCTTGGCTCCATATATGATTCCAGGATTCTTGTTGACCGGCTACTCATCAGCTGCTGCTTCTTGCTCTTACTCCTCCTCTGATGATGACCTTTTCTCTTTGCTTGATTTCCCTTCATCATCTTTCTGATCTGGCTCCCCTTCAGCTTCTGTGATCTTGGTATCATCATCTTCAGGCTCCCCCTCAGATGATGATTCTCTATCTGCTGCTGCTTTCTTCTTCTTTGACTTGATCTGGCTCCCCTTCAGCTTCTGTGATCTTGGTATCATCATCTTCAGGCTCCCCCTCAGATGATGATTCTCTATCTGCTGTTGTTTTCTTCTTCTTTGACTTTTTCTCCCTTAACCCCCTGCTCTTCTTTTGAAGCCTCTTGCTCCTCTTCTTTCTTCGCCTCTCTTTCTCCCCCTTTTTGTCATCAATCATTTGAGAGAGCTGCTCCATGTTGGACATAAGCTGCTCCATCAGGTAGGAGGAGTTTGCAACTTCAAACTTTAGTTCTTGCTGCCCGAGTTCAAGTTGCACAGAGAAGGACTATTTTAGATCGTCAATCTTGTCAGAGAGGGCTTCGATCTGCTTTGCATTGGCCTTCTGAACTTGTTGAGCTTCTGCCTTCTGATCTTGGATGGCCTTCTGATAGATGTTATCTCTCTCTTGGAGTTTGAGAGATACATCAGCCAAGATAGCTTGAAGCTTGTGCTGGAAGGAATCATCTCCTGCTGCTGTCTGCTTCTGTGTCTCTTCAGTGAGCATAGATATCTTCTTGCTTAAATCATCAGAGCTCTTCAGTAGTTCCTGCTCCAAAGCAGTTTGATCATTTTGATTGGTAGCTTCAGGTGGAGCAATGGATTGGACTCTACGATTATCATCTTTGGACAAATTTTCAAAGGTGTGGATAATCTGAACATTCGTGGAGTACCAATTGCTTGTGGAGGATGATGGAGTGACTGTTAGCAGTGCTTGATCATAAGGAGACTCCTGAGATTGGATTTGAACATCATAAGCAGTAGAGTGATCAGACTCTCCGATCAGCTTCTTGGACATGGTTCTTCTTCCTTCATAGTCCACCTTGCGATCGTAGGGGATGAAGAGATTTCCAGCATATCGATAGATCTTGAAGTGGGGCTGGTTTGTGATCAGCTTGGTGGCAAACTTCCTCACTCTCGGAAAGTTCTGAGCCACCAGTTCCATGCTTGGAAACTGCTTATAACACCAACTGAAGTAGCTTCCATCTTTTTCAGTAATGGCCTTTAGCCATGGCATCCACTGGAAGAACCATCTCATTAGCAGATCATCAGGGTTGTAGAGAATGGTTGTGCAGTCCATTTCCATGTTGTTCCAGTTCTTGACCAAGTCAAAAGAGGTCATTCTTACTATTCTGATCTGCTCACCTCCATGGTTTACCCATCTTTCAGGAGGAGTCTCTGATGGTTCATTGGGAATTTCTACTACTATTCTCCTGATAAATCTTGCAGGTGAGAGAACAGAGTGAAGCTCTGAATTTCCTGATTCCTGATCTTCAGAGTTGGAATCATTTCCAGCTTCTTCCTTCTCAGAACCAGATCCATTTAGATCAGCTTCAGCAGAGGGATCATCTTCATGTTGCATTTCATGTTCAGACTCTTCTTGATCATCTCCAACAGAGAATCCTTCTTGCTGAATTTCATTATCTGAACTTTCTTCATCAAGACTTTCTTTAGATACTTCTTCTTCACTGCTGGCTTCTTCTTCAGCATCTTCTCCTGGGGATACAGATTCATCATCACTTAATTCAATGATGGCATTTGATTGGCCACTGTTCCTTTTGGAGGCAAACTGGGCTTGCAGCCTGTAGCTCTTTCTTCTTTGTGGAGGTTCAACTATCGGAGAGGCAAATTCTTCTTCTTCCTCAGTCTCTGACTCCACTTCCTTATCAGATAAACTTCTTTGAATATCAGCACTGGCAGGGGCAGATTCTTCTTCCTTGTCCTCATCACTTTCTGAGTCATTATGAAAGCTCTCTTGGATTGAGGGGACATGTTTTTCTTCTTCTTCTTGGATAGCATTTTCTGATCCATTCTCTGGGCTGGTTGGGGCAGTTGCATTTGGGGATGCACTTTGATCAGAAATTTCTTTTTCTTCATCAGAGTTGCTTCTCTGAGTATTGGTCATGGGACTAGAGCACCTTTCCTCATCAGCAGATGTATTGATTTGAGAAGCTAAGGCTGGTTTGTCCTCCACCTTAGCTTTCTTGCAGACTGGCCCTTGAAGCAACCTGCTGCTTCTTCTTTTTGTGGTCTCAGCAGTTTGGGCCTTTTCTTCTTTACTCTTGTTCAAGGAGTAGACTCTCCTTGGTGGGGCCTGGGCTTTCTTCACATCACCAGCTCTTTTCACCACTTTTGATTTCTTCTTAGCTGGTGTGATTTCAGCTGCTTCAGAGTCACTGGACTCAGAGCTCTCTGCCTTTACTGTCTTCCTCTTCTTTGCAGAGGCTCTAATACTGCTCCCAGCTGTCAGTCTTTTGTTCTCCTTAGGATTCTTTTTCCAGTTTTCAAATAGTTGAGGAGACATCACCTTGTGCACATTCAGGGCTTCTCCCTCATCATCCTTGATCTTTCCCCCTAGCTTTTTCTTCAGTATGATACTTATCAGCCTTCCATGATATACCTTGGTCAGGGGCTTCTTCTCAGTTTTCTCTATCCATTTGGAGATCTGATCTATCAAGATAGATCCAAAGTCGATTTGTTTCTTCAAAACTATTGCAGACATGATTTTCAACTGCTGGTCGATCACTGTGTCATGTGCAGTGTTCTTACATAGTATGCACTTTCCAACTATTTCAGCGAGGAACTCATATTGCTCAGGGAACTCCTTCTTCTTCATGTCCTTGAAACTAGGGTTTCTTTGATACCCCATAATTTCCTTAGCTAATTAAATGTTGACATCATCAAGGTTCTTTAGGCCTTGGTTAAGAAATCCTAGGCATTGGTTTAGGTCAGAAGATTTTAACTTGAGAGACTGACCTTTAACCTTGGTGGTAAGGGTTTCCGAACTTATAGAGACGTTTGAGTAGAACTCCTTAACCAGGTCGCAGTAGACTCGAGTATCTGCTTCAAGACATTCTGAAAATCCAGCCTTCTTTACAAGCTCGAGAATATCTCTGAACTGCTTTTCAGATTTCTTAAACAATTTGGTCCCAAGCTGAATACCAGTAATTACCTGCCAGTTTTCCATTTTGAGTAGTTTGAGGAATATGGGTATTAAGTATAAGAAGGTTTATGCGAGATGACTGTCTTGTTGGCAAGGCTCTGGAGGTTAACTGATTTGCTCTTGAAAAGCTTTCTAGGGTTTTGAAAATGGGAGGGAGAAAGGTTCGATATCTTCTGGTAACTGTCTGCAGATTTGAATTAATCTTTATGGCAGTTCCTTCTAACTCTGCATACTCAGTGATGGGTCAATTTTTCATTGGTTGCACGTTGCCCAGTAATGAGCTGTAACTTCCCACAACTTTTCAGTTATCAGAGGAGTGAACGTTTAATTGACGTGGCTTTGACCGTTGACCTTTTGATTTGTAAAGTAATATGATGAGATAGCTATGGACTCTACGATTTCATTTGTTTACTCAATGATCAATTTCTGAGAGATGCTGCAGTGGATGGCTTCGTCTTTCCTCCTTACTTCGATGCAGCATAGCTCAATCACTGATGTATTCGAACTTATCTCCTCAACTTGAATGGATTAGCAGATGTCTCATTCTCCATACTCCTTGAACTGGAATTCCCTTTGGTAGGACTACGATCGTTGAGTTATCTTCTTCTGTCGCTGAGGTTGCACTACGATCGTTTAGACAACATTACGATTATTGAGTTTGTACTACAATCGTTTAGACCTCTTCAAGTTCAACTCTACGATCGTTGACTGACTTGGTTCTTTTGAGATGAACTAGATCAAGCATTCCTTCTGGGATAAGATAGCTCAGGAAGGGCCAACCTCTTAGAGTTAGCTAAGGGTCAGGTTTGTCCCTGAGGCGCTTTCCAGATGAAATACTAAGACAGTGATTTTCAATGACATCTCATTAGACCCTTTTGATGGGAAGATCTTCTATCATCTTTAAGTATCTGCATTGCTGAAATCGTGGTGTCCTTCTACTCTTACTCTACGATCATGTGTTTGATCGTAGACACTTCACGATTATGGATTAGGTGGCTGAAGGGTTATCAGTAGTTCGTTTTGAGACGATCCTACTGACTATGGATCTTCATTTGGTTCATCAGCCACGAGGTTTTGGGACTTTGTAGCTGGTACATCTCTTCGAGGTTAATGGTGCAGTTATTCCTTAACATATCATTACTCCCCCATTGTTGATGCCGTCATCTCAGATAGATGTGATTCCTTCTTCATGTTCATTTGAGGGCTGCCCAGCACTTCTACTTCTGACTGGAATCATCATCATTGCTTAGTCTTTCTTGTATCGTAGAGATGAGTATTTTCAAGATTGATCACTCTACGATCATTTGACAGTACTACGAACGTAGTCTTCTTTGACAGTCCTTAGTTTTGAGAAGTTCTGCTTCGTAGAGAACTCCTTTTGTCTCAAGCTCAAAGATCTTCTATTGTGAGCTTCCCTTGAGGATCCTTTCCATAAAGCGTATCTCTCTTGGCATGGGCACATAGAATCCTCTTTTGAATGAAGTCTTCTGCTTCAGCATTCCTTAGTGTGGTCAGACTGACCAAGTACCTGCAGGTTCAAGTAATTTCTACTTTTGGTCCCCATTGTTGAATGGGTCTTGCTAGGTTAGTTTTCTAAACCCCTATTCCTCTTATCTGGATAATCATCATGTTTATCACCAACAGACATTCATGCATGCAACTATCTTGGGATAATACATTTTAGATGCATGACGGTGAGTGTGTGTAGGATTTGACGATTAATGACACACTCTTTATCTATGATGGTTTCATCATTTACTAGGTTATGTTCATAATGTTTAAGTGTTCACATAGTGTGAATCAACTCTGCGATTTATGAGTATCTAGTTGATTTATGGATGTGATCAGTTTCTACAAATCAACAAGATCCTCTTGTAGAACTGATCATTCTCTGTGTGTTGTTAAACACTTAGAACATAGGCTTGTACACACATACTAGCACTACAACAATGATTATTTAACATAAGATTCATTTGGTCTGAAATAATCTTGTGATCCATTTCAGATTTTCTTCAAGACGTCATCTTCAGCCTAAAGCTTGGTTAAAGAGAAAGTTTGTAGACATTTGAATTTTCCATCTTTAGACTACTTTCTCTATTCACCTTTTTAGAAAGATTATGACTTGTTGACAGAATACTGTCATAGTTCATAAGATGGTGCAACTATGATGTATACATTAATGATGGTGAGGAACCGTACCTTTTTACTGTCAGTTCCTTAACAGTCATTTACTTTAGATATACTGAGTTCAGGTATTGATGTGCATAGCTTTTACTCTTGCCCCTTTTCAGCTTAATGCTCTTGTCGGCCTTTCATCAAACAGTCGTGGTCTTGAAGATGTAGACCGAGAGAGTCGTGATATTTAGATCTTTGACATCTTTGAGTTTTCAGAGACAACATTCAGTTGTTGGTTGGTCACTCATAAGATTGAGAGGATCTTCTATCTCCACTTAATCGGCATTTCTTCGTATGCGTGACCTCTTCATCTTTCAGACTGATGAATGCTTTACTCCTTGTTACTGATGTCTCTTGCTCTTTTTCTCTCGTCTGATCTTCAGACTACAAGATTGACTGCAGACTAGGATTGGTCTTGTTGATATAGCAATCGAGGATATGAACCAATCTGAGCAGCTTCAGGTGTATACACATTTTTACCTATACACAATATTTCCAACGTGTGAGCTCTTCTGCATATAACAGGTTACTTACTACTAGACTAAGTTTAGAACAATGTTGGTGCCTTGGATCAGACTCAAAGCGATTAGCTTTAGAATACAGCAAGAGAACCTGCTTTGATACCAATTGTTAGATCCCAGAGGGTACAATAGATCTAGAAGGGGGGGGGTTGAATAGATCCTTTTTCTTTTGAAATACTTTTCTGGTTTATGATGTATTGTTCATATTAGATTATATGACAAACATAGAATCTTTTCAAGCACAGCGGAATAAGTAAAAGATTCCCCTCCTTCATTGATATATTCATAATCATACAAACATTATTCGTTGGGTTAGTTTTAGTTGTAAGCAGTTAAAACATACATAGCAGTTATAGCAGCTATAGACATAATGTAAATGACATAAAGTAAAACACACAAGGGGTTTTAAGTGGTTCAGAGACTCAAGCTCCTAATCCACTCTTCTTCTTTCAACTAGCAGGATTTCCACTAAGGAAGGGCAGCACCCTGAATCATTAAGATTCCTTCAAGGCCAGCAGCCTTGGGACTTCAGTTCACTAAGAACTCTTCAAGGCCAGCAGCCTTGGAACTTTGTTTAGTCCCTTTGGACAAGGACCCTTTGGCCCTGTTTTGTTTAGTCCCTCCGGACAAGGACCCCTCAGGCCCTGGCTTCTTTGAGTTGTTGTTGTTGTTGTTGGAGTCGGTGCTGAGCTGCTAAGATGTCTTCATGCTCTGAACATCTTCTATCTTTAGCAGCTTCGGCTTGATCATCCTTGAAGAGCAGTTGAGTATTGCATGATGCTCAGCTTCTTAGGTTGCTCAACTGCTCCGGATGACCCCTTGATGAACTGCCTTGAAGATCAATCTTCTTGGTACTTGATGGCTGCACATGAGAGGCTTCTAGGATGACTGTAAGCTCTTCTGCAAGGTACCTAGAAGCTTTCTCAAGCTTGACACCAAGATGGCTTTTGTGATCTCCCTTCTTGCTACTTGATGCCTTCCCATGATGGACTTGCTAAGATGACCGTAAGCTCTTATCTATTGTACTTAGAGTCTTCCCATGATGGACATCCAGATGGCATGATGCTCTTCTTTCTCTCGGCAGTTCAGAACACTCTTCATGTAGTAGAACTCTCACTTCTACATAGTAGAACTCACACTTCTACTTCTTGCTTGATCTGACTTTTGAGTGTTCTTGGTGGATCGTAGAGTGAGTCTCTAGACTTATTATTACTTGATTCGATCAGTCCACCTTCTCTCCAGAACTCAACTTCTCCAGTACTTTTGATCTTTGAAGCTCTTCTACATTTATACACCTTCCCAATCCTTCCGTTGGAAAGTAGCCGTTGGAAGCTATTCAAATGTCTTCACAGATCCCAAGTTACTTGATGTAGACTGCTTGATGTGACATGACATACTTTTTCTGACTCTGCAGTCTACTTCTTCACCTACCCTGTCAGATGTATCACTTTACTGTCCTGGGCAGGTCGAAGACTTTATTTCTTCTGATTTCTTGATCAGAGGTTGTCCTTTTGCATCGATGCTCTCAATAAGCACTTGTCCGAATTACCCTTCAGATTGAACCGTTGCCAATGCCTCAATCTTCAGGTATCCGAGCTCTACAATTCTGATGCACGTCTTCAGAGACCTGATCGTAGTGTCTTGTTGACTGGTGGAGACAACACTACGATCTAGAAGAGTGTTGATTGGATCTTCAATGTAGAACACCTCTTCCTTGTATTGTGCAGTGCTTCAATACTTCTGTTTGCTTTGACTGTTCTCAGATACTTATGGCTTAATTCCTTGCTCTGGTTCCCTTCTATCAGTTCTTTCTTTGTCTGACAAACACTACGATCCTGGTTGCTTCCAAGATCGTTGTCTTCTGTTTTCTTGATAGCAACTACTTTAGCTGACTTTTCCTTAGTCAACTGCTGAAGTCTTCTTTGAATCATCTTGTGGAAGACTTCATCACGAACGACCTTTCAACTCAATCTTGATGCTGATTGGTTTAGTGCTTACTTCTTCTGCTAGCCTGCATGCCATTCGTTGAGTGCTCTCTGGTTCCCTTCTGTGGATTACATCTTTGCAGTGCCAACCAGAGGCTTCGTATCTTTGGATATTCTGGGAGTGCTCATTCGTTGAGAACCGTATCTGCTCTACGATTCTGACTTAGCATTGTGAGCATTACTGTTGGAGTCATAGTTCTGCACTCTACGATTCAGCTTCGGCTGTGCAGACACTACGATCCCGAAGATCAGATCTTGACACTCTACGATTTCTGTACTCTGCGATTCAGCTTCGGCTGTGCAGACTCTACGTTTCTGAGATCACACTATGATCTTTGTCTCTGTACACTACGATTGTAGAGTTAGCTTGGTGAACGTTGAGTCCACTCTACGATTGCTGACTTGAGCTTGTTGTCTTCATCTGATCCTGTCCGACTACGATCTCTGCATTTATTTAATGGACTCTACGATCGCAGAGTGTGGTCTACGATCCTTGTCTTTGACTTCGGCATCGCTAGACTCTACGACTCTGAGCGTAGAGTGCATTTCATACTTAGTTTCGGCAGATTGTCGTTCGGCTTATAGGTAGGCTGTCTCTACGATTCAGAACATGACTTCCTCAGTACACTACGATCTCGAGGAGACTCTTCTCGACACACTACGATCCTTCTTCGTTTCCCCTGGAAGTCTACGAACTCTGAGATCTCACTGTCTTGCATACTCCTATTCTGCCTCGATAGCTCCCAAGTTTACTCTGACTCTCCTGGCAGACTACGACTTCTGGTGCAGTGCTCGACGATCAGACAAGCCTATCTATTACATCATAAGATCAACCTAATAAGCTTGATCTTTCTATATTTATAGTCCTTGTACATCATTTCTTATTAAGGACTTTGCAAAGCCGTTTTGCTTATGTAGGATCAACCTAACATTTTTGATCAATTCATTCTAAGTCCTTGTACATATATTTCTATTATCTATCAAAGGACTTAACAACTTTTCTTCATGCAAACATACTTGCATATTCATTCATATATATCATAATCAAATCATATATAAATAGGAATACCATTCACATGTTTATTCCTGACAGTATGAATCTAATTAGGGAAAATACTAACGATTATCAAGAAACCCTGATTGCTAATTTAGAAACCCTAATTATATTATTGGGGAAACCCTAAACCTAATTTTAAAAAACCTTAAATTGGTGATTAGCTAGCCCTAATGGTAATTAGCAAATTTTAAGATTTAAAATTTATGGGAAATATATGAAATTACCAAACTACCCTTTAAATTCAAGTGGAAAAAACCAAAATACCCTTTCGTGTGTAAAATAACCAAAATACCCTTTTACTTAACTTGTAAGTAAAAAGAGTTTCTAGAAAATGCAGGACCCACCATTCCAAGATCTCCCATGTGTGGAAAATCTCAGCCAATCCTAATCTTAATGGACACCTTGCAAAGATTGGATACATTGAATCAAAGTATAAGAAAAAAAGAAAGAAAAAGTCTAAGGAAAGTTGTTCATTTTTACCAAACCCTAAACCAACTATTCTCTCTCTCCAAGATACGAAATCTCTAAGTAAAGCAGTCCCTAAACAATCCTCTAGAACACTAAGATCAGTTGTGTATAGCAAGATCAAAGCATTTTCAAGAAAGTGGTATAACCCTAAAACCTAAATTTGATTCTTAAAGACATGTTAGATTTATTATTTTTGTGTTTATTTAAGTGTTAGAAGATGTTATATGATGATCTATGATGTTACATCATAGATCTACAGCATCAAAGTGCTCAAAAAATCAACTTTTTAAAACTGTCCAAGAACACTAAATTTATGGCCTGACAAACGAATGTCAGAGGCCATAGATCTGAGCCTGTTAATGATTTTGTATGTTTTATGTTTTGGACTTGTAGTATGCTATATGGACTTTAATCTGGACTTGAAATCATGCTTAGATCATGTCCATAACAAAAGTTATTCATGGTCAAACTTAGTTGACCGAGCATGACCAAGAGTTTCTAGGCAGCCCAAAAACTCAAAGTCAGTGTCTGACAACATTTTCCAAGGCTCGTATCTGTTAGGTGTTAAATGTTTTGTTGATGTTGTTGTATCTAGTTTGTAGCCTGTTAGTTATACTCCAGATCCATGCCTTTAAATCACTCAAACAATCAACAGATTGTAAGTAGTGAATGGTCAAAGTAGCCTACTTGACATTGACTTTCAAATTCTGGGTAACCTAGAATTTGGATTTCAGCGTCTGATAAGATATTTAAGGGTCCAGATCTTGCATTTGGTTGATGATTTTCTTGTGTTAATGATTTATGTTTATATTCTTGCATGTGTACTACATATTCATGCTCACAAATCACTTAGATGACAAACACAATGAAAGTTATTAGTGGTCAAACTACCCTGCTCATTCACAGATGCAGTTTTCTGCAAAACCCAGAAACCGTATGAACAAGGTTTTCTGACAACCTTTGACCGGTTGCTAAATGATGATTTTGATGTAGTTAGGTTAACCTGATGACTGATATTTGTACCTTAACATGTATATTACAACCTTGAACCATTATAACACCTTTACAAAGACTATAATCTATAGAAATTAAAGCCTCAAAATGAACCCATAAAGTTGTATAGGTTTCTGGAAAACCCAGAAGCTTTGACAGTGACTTTGTAAGGCCAGATCGTGCATCTATGTTTCGTTATGACCATGATTAGTTGTTGATTTTTATAGTGTTACAACTCTACTACCCAACCATTACAAGACCCTATCCAGAAATAACATGATTAATGAATTACGGTTAGTCAAAGTAAGCAGTGAGCAACTGCCAATGAATGTCCTTGAATATCAAGAACACCTAAGGCGACACATTTTGTCGCTAAAAGATTTAGCGACAGTTATATTAATCTTAATTAAATAAATTTCCAAAAAAATTCATTAAAAATAGAAATAAACTCTTTAAAATTATAAAATCAATTTTAAAAATTATTGTAAGTTATAAAATTTAACTATTGATAAATTGACATATTTTTCATTAATATTACTATATATTTGAATATTAATGATATTAAATTTATTTAATAAATGTATTATATAAATGGGTTAAAAATGATTTTTATATCATAAAAATTATTTTAAATGATGATAAGAGGTTTAAAAAATATTTTAAGTTATAAATCATGACTTCTAATATTTTAAAGTAATTTTTATTAATATTTTAATATTAATGATAATAGGTTTATTTAATATTTATGTTAAATAAATAGTTTAAAATGGTTTTAATGTTTTAAAAATCATTTAAAAATGATATAAAGGATTAAAAATATTTTAAGTTATAATAAATGACTTTTAATATTTTCATAAATAAGACATTAATATTTAAATATTAATAGTGATTATTTAAAAATGATTTTAAATGTTTTAAAAATCAGTTAAGGGTAAAACAAATATTTTAAAAATATTTTGAGTTATTATTTATAACTTAGATATTTTTTCAAGTATTTCATTAATATTTTTATATTATTAAATAATAATGATAATGAAATAATTCTGTATTTACATCATTTAAAAATGATTTCAGTGTTTGAAAATCATGATAAATTATAATAATTATTTCAAAATTATTATAAGACCTTGAAAAATAATATGATAAATATTTAAATTATCTACTATAGTATTGAGGTTACGTAATAGAGTTTAAGTAAATATAAACTTGATTATTATATGATAAAGTCATCGGTACACCAAAATAAAACCGAAGTTGACCCAAACTTATATAGATTGACCTGATAAGTAATTATTTATGTTAGAATGATTGTTATAACTATGTGACAATGTGTTTAAACTATATGATGACTACAAATAGTAGTGTTATGTGTTATGATATATTATTCTGATTAAAAGAATAATCTTATGAATGATAGGTTTCAGTATAAAAGATCAAACTAAGTTGTGTAAGCAGCCGATCAAGCAAGTAGCCTTACTCTTTGTATCTACTTATGCAATACTCCTGTATAAGTAAGCTATCGAATTATACTCCTGTTATATAAGTTATTATACCCTAATAGTATCGGTCACGTATTTTAATATTAATATTCATGCTAGTTATAGAATTATATTCGTTTACTAGTATTGTAGTAATCAATTATCAGTATAAACCTTGTTGATAGATAGTTAAGATTATTCAAGTACCCTCACTTGGATAATGATTGTATTTAATCTCATGTCGGTACATACCTACTAGTTTTCAGATATGTATATATTATTTAAAAACTATCTAAGCTATTTAACTCAGCTAGACGTAGAATGAAAAATATTGTAGATCATGATAGAATGTTATTATTATTTCAGTTGAATTATTCTAATTCAGAGTTCAGATTAATTTTAAACATCCCGAACAGGGAAAAACTTTTATGCGCTAAAGGCGGACTAGCTGAACGATTTATCGTTCAAATAAGTAGTGTTGATCAATACAGGGCATAACAGGCTGATCTCCCTCCTTGTCCGTAAGACATGACAGTTTTCAGATGAAGTCATGTTTAACCTTTTTAAAAATTAAAACTAAATTTCATAGTTTATCAAACTATTCTCTATTTATAGTCAGTACGTAGTTTCAAAAAAATGAAATAGAATTGATATGTAGTTCAGAATTGTTTTAGCTTACTTCACAACATTTACTTCGTTGTAGAAGTGTCGACTAAAGAAAACATATAAATCTTTCAGATAATCTTTATTCATTTCTATTACTTGTTAGGCACTTAAATGCTCATTCTTGCTTTAAATTTAAATGTTTTCAGCTAAGCTTGCACGACCTGAAGGTTCTGGCAAGGACAAAGGGAAGGGGAAGCTGAAGGAATAGATTAAATTATGTTTTTATGACTGTTTATAGTAAGATAATATAATATTTATCATGTAATATAAGACTTAAAGGTTCTCGAGACTGGGAAGGTAGATAACTTTGATATAATAATTTTGTTTAATTAATACATTAAGTAGTTGAATGAATGTTATCGTGGAGCACCAAGTACGGATTTCAAGTACTCGAATTTGGGGGCGTCACAACATGGTATCAAAGCTTTAGGGTTAGAAATCTTAGGTGGGAGTAGACCTTAGGCTATAACCTTATGACAGAGGGAAACGTTGAAAATATAAAAAACTCAAATAGAGTTTAAAGGAGATGAATTAAATAAATTCATCGTAAAACAAAATAAAAGATAACTTATATAAAAATATTATTTGTTGTGTGTATAAACTATATGTACTAATAAAAATAATTTAGGTGTAGATGTCAGGCGGAAAAGGATTATTATACGCTTATAATAAAAAGAAGGGTCAAATCAATACACCCGAGCTAATATCGAAGTCAATAGCTGAAATAGAGGCTCACATTGAAAGTAACCTTGATGAAGTGATTATTTTGGAGAATATAGAACCAGACCCAGAAACGGTGGAACTAACAGATAGTGATTCAAACACCGAAGTTAGAGCTGATCAAGCATCAACCGAAGTGCAGAATCTGCGGGACCATGTTTCTTCTTTAGAAAAATTATTGGAAATAGAAAAGTTATTTAATAGTCAATTGCAGAAGGCGTTGATCGAAATAATAGATGAACAAGATAAGATTAAAATCCAAATTGATTAGATAGGAACCAAAAGCAGAATATCAGATGCAGCTCCGGGAAAGAAGGGGAAAAGAAGGATGAATGACCGTGAGTTAGAAAATTCTAAAAATTTTAAGAAAATAGGAAAGTGTATAAACTATAAAAGGAAACACAAGGGCATGTGACGGACATGGAAAAAGATATGTCATAGTTGCGGACATGAGGGACATTTCTCTCCTTAGTGTCCCAATTTTAAGCAAGGTGCATGTTTTAATTGTAAAGTCCCCGAACCCGGATACTTGAAACCCGAACTCGGTACTTCACGATACCATTTCTATGAGCGAAATACTACTAATAATAATAACAATAATATAAAACTTAAACTTAAATTTATAAATACATCAGAGTCTTTCTCCCAAGTACGTAACCTTTAAACATTCATTACATGTCATAACATATATAAATAAATATATCATAGTCTTCATAATCTAAAACTATTACAAATAGTAGCATAAAAAGTCATTCAGCAACTTTCCCTTTTCCCTTGTTCTTGACAGATCCTTCTGGTTCTTCACACTTAGCTGAAAACATTTAAATTAAGCAAGGATGAGCATTTGAGTGCCCAGCAAGTATTATATATATATAGGCTGAAAGAATTTAAATGTTTTCTTTATAATATTCTTCTACAACTAGTCAGTAGTTGTGAAGTAATCTGTACCAATAATATTAACATAACAACCCTCTTTCAAATTTTTGAAACTGTGTATTGACTATACATGGGGTTTCTGTGACATACTATGAACATTGTTTTCATTTTCGAAAAGGTTTGAACAGAAATTCATCTGTAAACCGTCATGACTTACGGGCACAGAGGGTGATCAGCCTCGTTGTACCCTGTATTGATCAATACTACATGTATAAGAACGATGTTATCGTTCACTCTGTCCGTCTTGGGCGCATAAAATTTTTCCCATTATCAGGATGTTCATACCTGTCGGGTTTTCATAACAAAGGTCTTATCTTGTTCAACAATTATCTATAGTTCAACATATATGTATATCAAAGGTGAATCAACATGCGATTAAATACAATAATTATCCAAGTGGGGACACTTGTATAATCATTTATAGAAATTAACGAACAGAATATATATAACTGAATTATCATATACTAGCATGTTGATAATCAATGGGCGTATATAATATAAATTTAACAATCTGTACAATAATAACAATAATTCTGAACTTCTCACTTCTGTCCATTGCATAAAGAAAATGTAAAGTTAGTATACTTGCCTGATGCGCTACTTACACTTTGCAACTTAGTTTTATCTTTTATGAAATCACCTAACATTAATCATATTATTTTACTGATTAGTACAATATAACGTACATACAACACTGCATATTCCAGTCAGCACATTCCCTATTCACATTATCACACATGTTCAACAATCGTTGACTCATAATCAAACATCAACACCTTCCTAATCACATTGTCATACAACCTTAATAACCATTGAATCACAAATAAACAGTTAACTAACCAATTTATCTAAGTCCAGATCAATTTCTGAAATATGTCGGTTTATCGACAGCTTTATAGGGTAAATATCGAGTTTAAGACTCTAAACCGTAGTTCAATATCCATTTGGATAACTTAAACATCAGTCGCACTATTTTTCATGGCCTTATAATAATTATTAAATAATTATTATCATTTATTATAATTTTTAAAATATCAGAATCATTATTAAATGATTTAAATATTAAACAATTCTACTATCATTAACATTTAATTAATATTAAACTATTAATGAATCCATTGCCAAAATATTAAAGTTATGTATAATAACTCAAAACATTTTTAAAGTATTAATAATACCCTTAAATGATTTTTAAAACAATTAAAATCACTATTAAATAATTACCATTAATATTAATGAACTATTTATCCAAATATTAAAAGTCATTAATTATAACATAAAATATTTTTAAATCATTAACATCCTTTTTAAACTATTTATTTAATATAATTATTAAATAAATTTAATATCATTAAATAATCATTAATATTAAATTATTAATGAAATTATCATTTAAATATTAAAAGTTATATTCTATAACTTAAAATATCTTTAAACACTTTATTTTCATTTAAAATGATTATTATAATATTAAAATCATTTTTAAACTAAATTATTTAATATAATTATTAAATAACTTTATTATCATTAATCATAATTAATTAATGAAATTTTCCTTTAAATATTAAAAGTTATATTTTATAACTTAAAATATTTTTAAATACCTTATTATTATTTAAAATGATTTTTAATATAATAAAATCATTTTTAATTCATTTATTTAATTAATTTAATAAATAACTTAATTATCATTAATATTAATTTATTAATGAAAATTATCAAATAATATGAAAAGTTATTAAAAATAACTTAAAATATTCTCTTATATCATAATATAATTTTAAATGATTTTTCAAATATTAAAATCATTTTTTAAATAATTTATTTAATATTATAATTAAATAAATTAAATACTTTTAATATTCCAAAAATATTAAATATTTATGAAATATATTTAAAATAATTAAAAACTAATTTTTAGAATTTAAAATAATTTTTAATAATTTATTTTGTATTTTTAATAATTAAAATCTATTTTTTTCTTTTTTTTATAATTTTTAGAAAATAGTAATGCTATCTGTCGCTAAAGACCACCTATAGCGACAGAACCGTCGCTATAGGTGTTCTTCATGTTCTTGAACATTCATAGGCAGTCACCGAGTAGGCTAGTTTGACCATCAATAATTCCGTGTGTGTTGTGTTTCTGGGCTAACTAAGCATTAGAGCGTGTAGTACTAGTGTAACACTTCATGCTACAACAACAATCAGGACCATACTATATCAAACGAACGAGATCTAGCATTCCTAAAACCTTGTCAGAGCTGTTCTTCATTTCTGGGTTTTCCAGAAATGAAGAACAGTTCATACTGCCTTCTTTCGATTTTTATAACTTGCAACACATGAACTGGTTTCGTGATCTAAGGATTTCAGATTGTAGACGACATACAAGGTTACAACTCTATTACATAACATCAATCTAACAACAACACAACGAATAGAAATGATTCGGTCAAACCCTGTTACAAATAACCTTCAAACTTTTCTGGAAAATTTTCAGAAATCAAAACCGTGAGCGATTGAGCTACTTTGACCATCCATTAAATCCATTTCATATGTTATTTAGGTTATATAAAAGCTTTAAACTACATTCCATATACCAGTCTAGTAGTATATTTCAACAAATACAACAAAACAACTAAAATCTACAAGATCTAGCCGATTCAAAACTTGTAAGACGCTGAAAATAATTCTGGGTTTACCTAGATTTCATCTGGTCATGCCCGGTCAACGGGTTTTGACCGATCATAACTTCATATCCACAACAGATCTGATTTTGATTCTTGTACTAGATGAAAGATCTCATACAAGACTACAAAATGAAACACTTAAACAACAAAAATAATAAACACACAACAATCTACAGCCTCTGACATTCACTGTCAGAGAACAAAAAAAATAATTTCTGGATTTTTGAAAACATCAAATCCGAGCCTCTAGATGTTATGGATCTAACATCTAGCAACCCAGATCATCTATTTACACTATATCTAACATGTATAACACAAAAAATCTAACATCTAACATCAGATTTTTGGACAGAACTTGAATTAGGGTTTTATACCTTTTGTGATCAATTGATGATTCTAGGCTTCTGATTTGTGGTTGGACTTCGTGGGGCTGTTTTTAGGGACTGAAATACTAGATAAATTCGTGGCTTAAGAGAGAAAATGAGAGTTGGTTATGGGTGGTGCAAAATAAAGCTTCCAAAGTGATTTTCTCTCTCTCCCAATCTATTTATAGACCACTAGATTCATGAATTGGCTGAGCTGTGCTTGTTGCTGTCATTTGAAGAGCATGTGGAGTTGTTGAGAGTTGTTGAACCACCTCCCCTAATGTCAAAACCTAAGTTTGTAGCTTCAATAATGCAAGGGGCATAATGGTCATTTGTCTTTACAATTTAATGGCTAAATTGTCATTCTTGCAAACCCTTAGGGTTTAACCCTTAGGGTTTAACCCTGAGGTTTAGCACAAATTGTAGGATTTTTCAACTAGGGTTTGCACAATAAATTAAATTAAATAAAATAAAATATTTAAATTTTAGTTTCTAAAATTTTTAAAATAATAACTTTGTTAATTAAAATAAGTTTGTAATTATCTAACAAATGGACATTACGGTTTATTAATCATAATCATAATTGACTTTGCTAATAAAGTAATTAGGGTTTATTCTTTCAGTAATTAGGGTTACCAAATTACTGTTAGGGTTTTCGATTACTAAATTAGGGTTCTAGTTTAGTAATTAGGGTTTAACAATTTAGGGTTTCTAAATTTAATAATTATAATCATAATACTTGATAATTAATCGCATTATCAATAATCACCAACAATCTCAAACTCTAATTTCAAATTAGGGTTACTAATTATAGCAATTAGGGTTTCTAGAAGTAATACCTCAAAATGTTAATTAGGGTTTACCTAATTAATACATTTAAAACACACCATAAATTATCTAACACACTTAAAACAATCTTGCACTCTAATTTGGATCTCAAATTAGGGTTTAACATGATTACTGGGGTTTGGTTAAAATACACCGTAATTGACCAACCATTATCAATACGGTCATACCGTACATATTCATAGCACTGAAAAATCAAAATATAAGTAATATTATATTATTATTCTCATACCTTGACAATAATCCAAAATTAGGGTTTGGATTCCATACCTGATTATTCTTTCATATTTAACCTTAATAATTAAGGTAAAATAATTAACTTAATAATCTGTACAAAAATTCATATAATAAAATAATTATTATATTTATTCTAAAAAAATCACTTCATATATTATTTAAATAATATATGATTATATATTCATGGAAAATAATTAATAAAAACCTTTCTATTTTAAAATTAATTATTATAAAAATATACTTTATAATAATCAATAATTCTAGAATAAATTTACTTGTAAATATTCATGTAATAAATATATTTTTATTTACAACATAAATACATATACACATAATCTTGTTCAAATCCTCATCCTTAAAATAAAAAAAAAATTTATACGCAAAATTTAAGATTTATTTATATAGAAAATATCGGGTTGTCACATTAATTGTGGGATGGAAGGTCATCGGGTAAAAGATTGTCCAGGATCAGGAGAAGGTGTAGGGAATAAGTAGTATTAGTATTTGAATATGTTTGTTTAATGATATAATATGTAGGTGTGTGTAATGTAATATTCCTAACTTTTGTATAAGTTGTAGTAGTGAATCCCGACTTTTGTGGTCATAAAAAGGATAACAGATGATTATAATAATGTGTCATCCGGTGCAAAGTACTATGAATGAATGTGGATATATGTTTGTTAAATGAAATAAGTTTTTATGTATCTACCTGATAATTTGATAATACATTAAACCAAGTATCAAAATTTAACATTTTGAGTTTATGATTATTTAAGTTTGAAATCACGCGTTATATGTTAAATATATACGATAAGACATAAAATATAAGTCAATAAAAGGATAATTTATGATTTTATCAGAAAATGCCGCCAAGAAGACAAAATCGAAACCAAAGGGCAGAAGAATCTGTTAACAATGTGGGAGGACAACAACAACCAAACGCAATACAGAATTTTGCTAACATGATAGATCAAGCTATGCAGAATACAGTACAAGTTGGGGGAAATCAACCCGATAATCGATTTGCAAACTTTAAAGATTTCAAAGTCGTAGGACCGCCAGAGTTTAGAGGGACAACTAACCCGGTAGAAGTTCAAACGTGGATAAAGGAGATAAAAAAGGATTTTGTGATCGCTAGGGTAGCTGAAGGGCAAAAGACAGCTTTTGCCACTTATATGATGAAAGGGGAGGCAAATTTCTGGTGGGAGGCTAATCACAACTAGAGCTGAAGCAGGAGAAGTTACATGGACTAGGTTCAAAACACTGTTCTTTGAGAATTATTTTTTGACTAGTATGTAGGCTGGGATGGAAGTGAAAATTCTGGAGTTGAAGCAAGGGGACATGTCAGTTACGGAGTATGCCGCAAAATTTAATGAATTAGCTAGGTTCGCTCCACATCAAGTGGACACAGAAGCAAGGAAGACACGGAGGTTTGAGCTGGGATTAAAACCCTGACTCTACAACAAGGTGACAGTGTTACAGATTGGTACTTTTGCAACACTGTTTGACAAGGCTATCATAGCCGAAGAGGGAAGTGAAGCCATGACACTTTACAATAAGGATAAAAAGATTAAGGCTAAGATTGAAGGAGTTGTCAAAATGGAAGGGAGAAGTGGAAGTAAGACGGGAAAGAGAAAAGGGGACAATTTAGGGAATATCAAAATTAAGCAAGAGGGTGTGAAGAAGCAAATTGTGCAATATGGAAACTGTGGGAAGAACCATTCTGGAGAGTGCCTGAATTAAATGGAAAGTATATGTGTTTTAAGTGTGGGCAAGAGGGACATATCTCTCCCAACTGTCCTAATCCAAGGATGAATAGTGGTTGTTTTATTCGTGGATCAGTATATCATAGGGTGAGTGAATGTCCAAAAAGGAGAGCTGGTGGGGGAAATGTCAATACGGGGAAGAGTAGTGGGACGTTAGCAATAACTGGCCCGACTCCACCAAACCAACCAACCAAATCAACCGCAAGCACCTTCAATATGATAGTTCAAGATACGTTCTCAGCAGGAAATGGAGTTCCAGGTTTGAACCCGACCAACAATATTAATATATACACCTGATTCAAATTTAACCTATTCTCGTACTATAAATTTGATATAATAATATAATAAATCATTAAAAAAAAGATTTTTGAAGGAGAAATTTGAGTTTCAGATTCATAATACAAATCCTATAAGGATGGGAGAATATAGTAATTAAATTTTTCATAATTAAAAATCTAAGGATAAAACCTAAATATTAAGGGTAAGGTAATGGTGATTCCGAGGACGGAATCTTTATGAGGGGAGAATGTAAAGACCCGAAATTTTTTTGAATAATTATATCTATATTTTTACGAATAATTTTTTTTTATTTACAAATAATATTTTGAATATATGTGATAAGGATTTAGCAGGATAATCAATTTAAATTTTTAAGTTGACGGATAATGAAAGTTAAGTAAGTTATGGTCCAGAACCCTAATTCATAGATTATGGACAAAAAATGAGAATATTAATATATAATAATTATATTTCAATATGATATATATATTATATGTGTGTATGGTTTAATGTTAATCAGAAATAGCAGATTATTTGAAAACCCTAAGTTTAAATCAATAAACCCTAATTCAAACCTTAAATAGAAAACTAAGACTAATTTTTAATCAGGTTTATATGTGACCAAGGAGATATGTTAGTAAGTATAAATCTTGTGACGCCCCCAAATCTGGGTACTTGAAACCCGAACTCGGTGCTTCACGATACTATTTCTATGAGCGGAATAATACTAATAATAATAACAACAATATAAATATCAAACTTAATTTACATATATCAAAGTCTAAATCCCAGGTACGCGACCTTTAAACATTCATTACATCATAGATAATAAATATCATTGTCTTAATAAACTTTAACTATTACACAGAATATTATAAATCTCATTCGAAAAGCTTTCCTTTCCCCTTGTTCTTGTCTGAACCTTCTGGTTGATCATACTTAACTGAAAATATTTAAATTTAAAGCAAGAATGAGCATTTGATTGCCTAGCAAGTAATAACAACAATATATATTAGCTAAAAGAATTAAGTGTTTTCTTTGAAAGACACTTCTACAACGAATCAACAGTTGTGAAGTAAGCTGAACCAATAATAACAACATATTACTTCCATATAAAATTTTTGAAACTACGTATTGACTATTACAGGAGATCAGTCAACATACTATGAACATTGTTTTCTATTTTTTGAAAATGTTAAACAGAAATTCATCTGTAAACCGTCATAACTTACAGGCACGAGGGGTGATTGATAAGTAGGTTTTATACCTACTTATCCGGTATCTATTACTTGAATTTATTGCTTAAACTCTTGTTTCTCAGTTACTTTTCATGCATTTCATGTTCATTTTGTAGGTTATACATTTGGGAGCGGTGTGAGCGACTATTGGTAAGGAAAAGCAAGGAAAATGCAAGGAAAAAGCAATCCGGACATTGTTTATGCGTTCATGTTCAATTCATGTTCTTGGCTTGGAGCTTAGACTATATTGTAGAGCATTTTATTAGCTTTCTGGAACATCTTAAATCATTCAAATCAGAGTTCGGATGAAAGCGTTATGACATTTCTACCAACGGACGTTGAACTTCACCGTTTTGGGTGGTCATATGCATAGCAGCCACTTCCAGTCCAATTTCGACCATCCTACGTTCGTTATTTCTCAAATATCAAAGAATGAAAGTTGTATATCTCGTCGATAGCTTCGATTTAGTAGGTCGCGGGCCTCGTAACTCCTCTCGGTTTAAAGGTTATGGCAATTTTAGCAGAGGAGGTTCCAGCAAAAAATTGAATTAGCAGATTGGTACCCAGCCGGGGCTGGACCTTTTTAGCCTTAGGATCCAGCCGGGGCTGGGGTCCTGGGCATTTTAGCAGTCCACTACCCAGCCGGGGCTGGGTTTTTACAAAGGAAAAAGCCAGCCGGGGCTGGCCTATGCGCGGAATGAGTAGATTTTGTCCGAATTTGAGTCCGAAAAGGATTGTTTCGAGTTGTTTGATTCAAGGACTTTCAAGAGGACTTAAAGACAAGTACAAAGGCTTATAAAAGGAGGGGAATAACACAGATTAGAGGGGATTATTAGGAGATTATTGGGAGTTTTTAGAAGAATTCTATTAGATTAGATTAGAGTAAATTAGATCAAAACATTAGTTCTAATTAGATTTGGAGATTGAAGCAACTTAAAGACCATTGAAGATCAAAAGCAGGAGCTTGAGGAAGATGGAGATTTGCTGACAACAGATTTATTCTTTACTCTACTCTTATTTTTATCTTTTAAAGTTATTTCAAAGTGTGGATTCTTAGTTTTAATTCAATGAACTAAATTCTTTGTTTGAGATTACAATGGATCTTATTGTGTAGTTTATTTTAATATGCTTCGTTATCAATTATTATGTTCTATTGAGAGGATTGTCTATTGTGATTTGGACTTAATTGTTTAATTGCTTGGCCATCAATTACCGTGATAATCTATATGAACTCGAGAGATGAAGTATAGATTTAGATCTAATCATGATAGCATGTGTTCAGGATTTTGTTAATAGCTTAAACTTGATGAGTGTTAAGGTAGATATATGCTTGACATCGCATGTAATCGGGTATAGAACTTATTCTTCAACCTTCTTCAATTGTAATTCACATAGAGATATAGTGGGTTAGTTGATTAAGGTGTTTAATGAATTTCTATCTTAATTATGGATTGACGTTAATACGGTATTAGTGCATCGAGAGGTGGTTAATACTACTCTAGTGTTCTTGATTAACAATTCAGGATAGAGAATAATTGATGAGAAGTGTGTTAACTTAAATGAAGCAATAAGTGAAGTTGTGATCTTAAATCTCCATAGTCTTAATTTAATTAGTGGAATAGTAGTTAATTTATATAGTTTATAATTCATTCGTTTAAATAATATTGAGTTGGTTAAGGGTTAGTACTTGGTGATTTTTATTAAATAATTCTCTGTGGGAACGATACTCAACTTATCACTTTATTACTTGTTGACCACGTATACTTGCGTGTTGTGCGTAACTAGATTTTACCCAACAGTGATCAGCCCGTTATGCCCTGTATTGATCAATACTACATGTAAGAACGATATTATCATTCATTCTATCCACCTTAGATGCACAAAAAGTTTCTCAGGTTCGGGATGTTCATACGTAGTCGGGAATCCGAACCAAAACAATCTGGTTGGATACAATAATGTTCTATCTTGTTCAACAATATTTTTATGTCTATTTGAATCAAATAGCTTAGACTGCTTTTAAGTCAACGTATACATACTTGAAATCAATAAGTATGTATCAACATATGATTAAATACAATGGTTATCCAAGTTGGGACAGTTGTCTAACCCTATATACGAATTAACGAACAAAATAAATATCTGAATTATACAATAATCGGATAATTTAAGAACTTGTATGAATACAAAGATTGGATACATAATCAATAATAATAGAGTTAATAATCTGGCACCATAATAATATAATTCTGAAACTTTCTTACTCATGTCCATTGCATTAAGTAAATACAAAGGTAAGATACTTGCCTGGTATGCTGCTTACAATTCGTAACTTAGTTTTATCTTTTATGTAATCACCTATCAGTAATAAAATCATTTTACTGATTAGAATAACAGGTCACAACACATAATACTTCCTATTACAGTCTGCACATAACATGATCACCTTGTCACACATATCCCACAGTAATTGAATCACAAATAATCATTAATACAGTCAAAATATCTAGGTCCAGATCAATTTCTGAAATATTTCGGTGTACCGACGGTTTTATCGGGTAAATATTGAGTCTAAGACTATAATGTAGTTCAATATTCGTTTAGATATTTTAAATATCAGTCATATTATTTTTCATAGCCTTATAATAATTTTTAAATAATTATTATACTTTATCATGAATTTTCAAACACTGAAATCATTATTAAATGATTTAAATAATAACTAATTCTATTATCATTAATATTTAATTAATATTAAACTATTAATGAAACCATTACCAAAATATTAAAGTTATTTATAATAACTCAAAATATTCGTAAAATATTAATATTACCCTTAAATAATTTTAAAAATATTTAAAAATCATTTTCAATTAATTACCATTAATATTTAAATATTAATGTTCTATTTATCAAAATATTAAAAGTCATTAATTATAACTTAAAATATTTTTAATTCATTTATATCCTTTTTAAATGATTTTTAAATTAATAAAACCATTTTAAAACTATTTATTTAATATAAATATTAAATAAATTCAATATCCTTAATATTACATTATTATCATTAATATTTAATTATTAATGAAATTATCCTTTAAATATTAAAATTTATGTTTTATAACTTAAAATATCTTTAACCATTTTATTTTTATTTAAAATTATTTTTCTAATATTAAAAATCATTTTTACATTACTTTATTTAATATAATTATTAACTAAATCTAGTATCCTTAATATCAAAATACTAATATTTTTCATGAAAAAATATCAAATGTTATATTTTATAACTTAAAATATTTTAATAATCTCTAAATTATTTTTATATAAATTTTAAGTCATTATTTCTATTTTTTGTCATTTATTAAATATCTTTATTAAATAACATAATCATCAATAATATTTAATTATTAATGAATTTCATCAAAAAATATTAAAAGCTATAGAAAATAAATTAAAATATCTTTTTATATCATAACATATTTTTAAATGATTTTTTTATTGTATAAAAATCATTTTTAAATAATTTATTTAATATTATACTTAAATAAATTAAATACTTTTTATATTCCAAAAATATTAAATATTTATGAAATTTACTTAAAATAATAAAAAACTAATTTTCAGACTTTAAATAATTTTTAATAATTTATTTTGTATTTTTTAATAATTAAAACTAATTTTCTCTATTTATTTAATTAAAATATTTAATTTAGAAATTAAACTATCGCTAAAGGTATATTAGGCGACAAAACTGTCGCTAATGGTGTTCTTCGCTCAAACCCAGATTTTCATGTCAGATTTCAAGTGGGGTACTTTGACTAAGATTTCATATCAGATCGTTGTGTTTCTGGACTAAATAATGATCATAGTTTGTAGAACTAATGTAATACTACAAGATACACTAACAATTAAGGTCATATCATGCATCAAATGAAAGATCTAAGCTAACCAAAACACTATTAGAGCTATTCTTCATTTCTGGGTTTCCCCAGAAATGAAGAACGGTTCGACTGTTCACTTTTGAGCTCCCACTATATGATGATCGTGCAACATTTTTGTGATCTAAAAGTTCCAGGTTGTAGACCACATGTAACTAAATAGTTCTATTACAAAACATCACTAAAACAACAACATAACAAGAAGATATAATCTGGTCAAACTATGCCAGAGAAATTGTTCTTCATGAATCTGGGTTTTTCCCAGAAACTCATAAGGCTGGTGGTCAACCCTAGTTTGACCACCCATACCTTTGATCATGCAACAGATCTGGTTGTTCTATGGGTTTTAAGATGTAGTATTCGTGTCAAACTACAAGTCTATAACAACAACATGGCCTAAAGAATTACAAGAAACAAGATCAGAGGCCATTAAAATGCATATCAGACTTTCTGGGCAAATTCTGGGATTCAAGAACAGCCAGTCAATGCCGGTGAACCCACTTTGACCTTAAATAACTTTTAATCTACAATAGATATGAACCTGATTCAAGTTCCAGATTCAAGATCTTACATCATACTACAACTCCAAAACATAAAACACACCAACTCATAAGTAGAGAGGGATCTACCGCCTCTGACTTTTGCTTGTCAGACACAAAAATAACCTTTTACTATATTTTGAAAAATGCTAAATCTGAGCCTCTAGATATTATGGATCTAACATATAGCAACCCAGATCATCATTATATACTACATACTACATGTTTTAACACAAAAAAAACTAACATCTAACATGCAGATCAAGATCAAATTTCTTCTAGGGTTCATACCTTTTTTATGAACAAGTTCTTGATTCTAACTTCTGATCTGTTTGTGGATTTCGTGGGGCTTACTTTGTGACTGATCTAACACTACAAGTTCGTGGGTTTGGTCTTGAGAGAGTATGGCTAGGTATTTGTGAGCAAATTAGGCCAAAATGAGGATTTTCTCTCTCTTAAATTATGTAATGAATTGATACAATGAATTTATAATGGCTGATGTGCTGTTAATCTAGCTGGTTGGTTGATAGGGTAGGGTGGTTGCAGATTTACAAAGATTTGTTAGCCAATAATTCAACTAATGGGATAAAAAGGGTATTTTAGTAATTTTATTTTAATCTCAAGGGTATTCTTGTCCAAGGAGCTTGAATCTAGGATTTAATCACTATATTTTACATCTTAAAGTTTCCCACTTAATTTCTAGGGTTTGAAAAATTAAAATTAAAGTGTAATAAAATTTTAATTTTAAACACACTAATTAAATTAGGATTTTTAATAGAAAATTAGGGTTTAAATAATTAGGGTTCCTTAATTAACAATTCAATTTACTAAAATAATAATTAGGGTTTCTAATTTTAGCAATTAGGGTTCCTAATTAGCAAATTAGGGTTTCTAATTTTTTTAATTACGGTTTTTAAATATTAATTAGGGTTTTCTCTAATTAACATTAAATCTAATAATACACAACAAAATTCATATAACACAATTACTACTCTGTCTTAAATTCATAACCGAGTTTAATAATTAGGGTTTAATAACACGATATGAGGGTTATGACATAATTTACCATAATTGGCCAACCATTATCAATCTACGCATTTACAGTACATGTTTATAGCACTGAAAAATTAAAATATAATTAATATTATATTATTATTCTCATCCCTTGATCAATACCCAAATTTAGGGTTTGAATTCCATATCTGATTTATTTTTTATATCTAACATTATTAATTAAGTTAAAATAATTAACATATAATAAAATAGTAATTATAATAATTCTAATAATCATTTCATATATTATTTAAATAATATAAAAATCATATTTTTATAGAAAATAAATAATAAAGAAATTTCTATTATAAAATTAATTATTATAAGTATATACGTTATAACGATCAACAATTCTAAAATAAAATTATTTAAAATTATTCATATAATAAATAAATTTTATTTATCACATATATACATACACATTACTTGGCACATATTCTCATCTTCAAATAAAAAAAATTTATATACAAAATTTCTTATTTATTTACATAGAAAATATCGGGTTATTACATTCACCCTCCCTTATAAGGATTCCGTCCCGGGAATCACCGTGTTAAAACTCATACGTACATACAGGGGTACGTAACATACACAATCATTGCAAGTAGATCTTATTCATATTTGATCGAACTGAATTTTAACTATTCACTATAAAGTTTGTCTATCTGATTAAACGAAAATTTGATTTCTAAAAGAACTCAAATTCCTCCCTCAAAATTTATTTATAAAATAATTTTCTATATAAAGAAAAATCAAATATATATATATAAAAATAAAAGTTATTCGAATAATACCTGGAGTTCCATTCCCAGCTGCCACAGTATCCTGCACCATCATATTGAAGACTCGTGCGGTTGGTTTGTTGGTCGATTTCGGTCCTGTGATTGCCATAGGCCCGCTTCCTTTTCCCATGGTTACACTCCCTGCCTCCATTTTCCTCTTTGGACAATCCCTCACCTTATGTTCCATCGACCCACACAGAAAACACTCATTGTCCAGATCAATTTCTGAAATATTTCGGTGTACCGACGGTTTTATCGGGTAAATATCGAGTCTAAGACTCTATCATGTAGTTCAATATTCGTTTAGATATTTTAAATATCAGTCATATTATTTTTCATAGCCTTATAATAACTTTTAAATAATTATTATACTTTATCATGAATTTTCAAGCACTGAAATCATTATTAAATGATTTAAATATTAACTAATTCTATTATCATTAATATTTAATTAATATTAAACTATTAATGAAACCATTGCCAAAATGTTAAAGTTATTTATAATAACTCAAAATATTCGTAAAGTAATAATATTACCCTTAAATAATTTTTAAAATATTTAAAAATCATTTTCAATTAATTACCATTAATATTTATGTATTAATGTTCTATTTATCCAAATATTAAAAGTCATTAATTATAACTTAAAATATTTTTAATTCATTTATATCCTTTTAAATGATTTTTAAATTAATAAAATCATTTTAAAACAATTTATTTAATATAAATATTAAATAAATTCAATATCCTTAATATTACATTATTATCATTAATATTTAATTATTAATGAAATTATCCTTTAAATATTAAAAGTTATGTTTTATAACTTAAAATATCTTTAACCATTTTATTTTTTATTTAAAATGATTTTTCTAATATTAAAAATCATTTTTACATTACTTTATTTAATATAATTATTAACTAAATCTAGTATCCTTAATATCAAAATACTAATATTTTTCATGACAAAATATCAAAAGTTATATTTTATAACTTAAAATATTTTTATAATCTCTAAATTATTTTTATATAAATTTTAAGTCATTATTTCTATTTTTCATCATTTATTAAATATCTTTATTAAATAACATAATCATCAATAATATTTAATTATTAATGAATTTTATCACAAAATATTAAAAGCTATAGAAAATAACTTAAAATATCTTTTTATATCATAACATATTTTTAAATGATTTTTTTATTGTATAAAAATCATTTTTAAATAATTTATTTAAAATTATACTTTCATTTCCTCAGCATCGTGGTTTCTCCACAAAACTTTGACTTGAGGTATAACCTTGGAGCGTAGAATATTTTCCTTCTTATCCAAGATTTGAACAGGAAACTCTTCATACGTCAAATCTTTTGCTATTTCATCCAGTTCTAACTCAATAATGTGGTTCGGGTCTTTCACATATTTATGTAGCACGGATATGTGAAAAACGTTATGAACACGAGACATATTTGGCGATAAAGCGAGTCTATAGGCCACAGTTCCTACTCGATCGAGGATTAAAGATGGGCCGATGAATCGAGGATTGAGTTTTCCTTTCTTTCCAAATCTCGTAACTCCTTTCCATGGAGCAACACACAACAACACATGATCTCCTATATCGAATTCCACGTCCTTTTGATGAAGATCAGCATAACTCTTTTGTCGATCTTGTGAGGTTTTTATACGTTGTCGGATCGTTTGAATCTTTTCCGTAGTCATACGTACCAACTCCGGTCCCAACAACGTTGCTTCACCCACCTCATCCCAACATACTGGAGAACGACACTTTCTTCCGTACAACGCTTCCAATGGAGCCATGTCAATACTTGTTTGATAACTCTTGTTGTAGGAAAACTCCACCAATGGTAAGAACTTGTCCCAACTTCCCTTGAAATCAAGGACACAGAGTCTTAATAGATCTTCAAGAGTTTGAATAGTCCTCTCCGACTGTCTGTCCGTCTGAGGATGATATGCCGAGCAAAATCGTAAGTCTGTGCCCATAGCTTTTTGCAAACTAACCCAAAATTGTGAAGTGAATCTTGGGTCTCGATCAGAAACTATGGATACCGGAATACCATGCAATCTTAAAATCTCGTTTATGTACATACGAGCAAGACGTTCAAGTGTATAAGTTTCTCGTATCAGTAAGAAATGAGCAGACTTGGCCAATCTATCAACAATGACCCAAATCGCATCTATGCCTTGAGAAACAATGACCCAAATCGCTTCTATTACTTGGCTAGATTAAGTAGTAAGCCCAATGAATTGGACATAATCCATGGGGCAATCCAAGTGTAAGTGGGTAGACTTGGTGGGAAAACATTTTGTGTGATGACCAAGTGTTGTGGTGGCCAAGTAATAGAAGTGGCTAGCAAGATTACTTAGTGGCTAAGCAAATGAATAGTAAGGAGGTTAGTTTAAGGAGGTGGAAGGTCTTAATGACCATACTACCCTAAACTTTGTGTTGCCTATAAATAGAGAGCTCTTATTTCATTTGTTGCTTGTTTAATTTTCATCCAAATCACTCAAGATAAACAACTTAATTGTTAGAGCCATCAAGCACTTATAAGCCATCTCAACCTTTGATAGATTTTCAAAGAAGAAGTACTAGTTCATCAAAGGTAAATAAAATTGTCTCTTCTATCTCTATCATATTAGGATGATAAGAGAAGTGTAATCTAATGAAGTTAAATACTAAGAACATGTCATAAGTCATTGATGAATGAACTTAAGCCGAATAAGTTGAATAAGCAACTTGAACTTAAATAAGTTAATAAACTTATGAAGAATTGCCTTTGTTGTCATAAACATGAAAATTATAGATAATAAGTGAAATAAGTCATTGACTTATGAAAATAAGTCAAAACCAACTTTAATATTAAGATTGGTGTAATAAGCAACTTGTAATGTTTACATGTTAATTAAAATTCACCTAGAATGATTAGTAATGAGATTTCGTCGGAATTTACACGATTGGACGATAATCATCGAGTTTGTGAAATTCTCATAATGGAAGTCGTATTTTGTGTTTGACATTGGAAACATTGGTTTTCGATGGAGACATGTCATATTTGGCATTATAGAGTTGCGGACTCGAAAATGACTGGATTCCGACTTAGAACACAGAAACGAGCGTTGAACGTTTACGAACGTTTATCGTTTTTCTTAAAATGAACTAATAGGTGAAATTTTAGCAAACGAAGTAAAATAGATAAGATTCTTGCATGAACGCATAGAGTACATGATTTGTGAACCGTAGGCTCTTGAATAAGCCAATTCGGACTTATAACGAAGAAGTTACAAGTTCGGGAATCTCACAAAATAAAAAGTCAGTAAAAATTTTCTGGTGCACAGAGCTGGCGCCGCGGCGCTAGCCCAAGGCCATTTAGCTCACGCCGCAATGTCGATCTTGGCCGAGCAAAGCCATAACCTTTTAGCGAGTCACGCTGCAGTGCGACCATTAACATTGAGACTCGCGCCACAGCGTCGAGCCCTGATTTTTGAGCTATAAGAGGTAGCGCCGCAGCGCGGTACCAAGTACAATAGCCGGCGCTGCAGCGCCAACCTCAAGACCAAGACAATAATGAATGTTTACAAATGAACATGAAGAGTAATTGTTAATAAAGACCAATCCTTTCGACTAGACGTATGCTATGTTATTCTATCAAGTGTTGATAAGGATTTACCGAACTAATATTGTTGTGGTTTTCAAAAGTAGATTGTGTATGCTCAAATTGTTTTGTTGTCAAACGACAGGCACGTGAGGTTGCCACAACTTAAACGTATACACGTTTAATGAATGTAGTGTTGATCAACATAGAGTACTATAGGCTGATCACCTAAACGTGCTCGTAAGCTATACCGAAGTTACGGACTTTGTGCTGGGATGTCCTTTTCAAAGTACTTATGAAATTTTTACGGTCTTGAACCGGAATTGAAGTTTTACTGAATATTGTTGTTGTAAAACATTTTGAATGAAAAGAAGTGTTATTTTGAATTTTCAATAGTACTTCATAGCTCTTGTCCATTTATTGAAGATATATGATTCCTATGTTTCAAGCATATGCTATTTTCCTATAATTATTGTACTTGCTGAGCTAGTTAGGCTCATTCTTGCTTAAACCATATGAATGCAGCTAAGACCGAACAGACCGATAGATCCGGTAAGGATAAAGGGAAGGCAAAGGCGAACCCGTAGCTTGCTTATGTAATAGTATAGATTTTGTAAGAAATAATATTGATATTATGACAAAGACAATGTATTGGTTGTAAAGAACCTGGGGAAATGTAAATATTCTTTTAATATATATAAGACATATCCGTTCTTTTGAGGCATTTCAATTGAATGTTTATGTGAACTGTAGCACCGTGTAGCACCATCTGTCGGGTTGGAAGATATTCGAATTTGGGGGCATCACAGGTTGGTATCAAAGCCTTAGGTTATAAAACTTAAGGGGGGAAATAACACCTTAAGTCATAACCTTAAGAAAAGTCAAAGAATAAAAGATGGAAGTTAACCTTATAAAAATGCATCATATATGTTATGTGTTTTATTATACTGACGTTTACTAATCAACTTTTTGTGTTGTTATAGATATCAGGTGAAAATAGAGATGTACAGGTAGTCAGCGAAGGGTCAATAAACCAAATAGAAATCATATCGAACCCCATAGCAGTAGATCCTGAGATAGTTGTGGTGGAGTCTGGAGACTCTGAAAGCTTAGACCTCATGTCTGTATTTGAGGGCATGTTGGAAGAAGAAGTGGAGGTAGTATCCTTCAATCCAGTAGCTATAACAGCAGAGATAACTCCAGGGGAGTCGATGATGTCATTGTTTATGTCAATGATAGATAGGAATGTACATTACTGTCAGGAGGTCAAGGAGCTGAAGGCGGAACTCCAAGCGGTTATAGAGGACAAGACGGATGTGGAGTCCATGTGGGAACAGGAACATGACGAGAGAGTTTTGGCTAAGGACAAGGTCCATGAGCTAAAACAAGAGGTCTTTGAGCTTAGGAGCGAGCTAAAGACCAAGAAACAGAAGATAGGGAGAATGTCCTATATTCATAGGAGTTCTCATGAGGATTTCCAGTTTTAGGTAGCTGGGTATCCTGTAGAGACAGGGCAGACGCTGCATACTATCAGCCGTGATATTATTGTCGGTCTTTCCAAGGCAGATTTTGAGAATGCCTTAAGACAGATATGGTCGAGTAGTTGCTAGAGTAGTTAGGTATGTATATATTTGTGTATATAGTAGTGACGTAAAGCCCTCTTTTTTGTAATCAAGGGTAGTCTTTTGTAATTCCAAATTTTTGGAAAGCAATAGCGGGAAAGTAATGTATCCAGCTTGGGCTGTGTAACCGATGTAGTATTATACTACAATGAATAAATATAAGTTTTCTTTTTCGAAAAAAGTTAAGTAATGAATGTTTAAGTTATTGTTTAATATGGAATAATAGCTAACTGATAGGAAATGCATAATAACGAAATATGTGCTTATTGTAATAGCAAAATGTCGCCAAGAAGAGTACCACGTACCTAAGGTGCGAACACGAATCAATCGGAGAGATTTTCGGTTAACCCCATGCAGGAATTTTGGAACCTTTTAACCGCAACGTTTAACCAAACTGGGGCTAATATCCCCGAAAATCCTGGTGATGTACGAGCTACTACATTTAAGGACTTTAAAAGTGTAGGTCCGCCTGAGTTCAAAGGAACTACGGACCCTATCGAAGCCCAAATGTGGGTTAGGGAGTTTGAGAAGGCATTTGTAATAGCAAATGTCGACGAGGCCTAAAAAGTTGCCTTTGCAACCTACGTGATGAAGGGAGAGGCCAACTTATGGTAGGAGGCTAATCAGGCAAGGGCCGGAATAGATGTGATAACGTGGGTGAGGTTCAAGGAAATATTCTATGAGAACTACTTTCCCATGAGCATGCAGGGAAGGATGGAGATGCGATTTTTAGATTTAAAACAAGGGGACATGACGGTTCCCCACTATGCTGCCAAGTTTAATGAAACTGCAAGGTTCGCTCCACATCAAGTGGATACCGAGGTGAGGAAAGCTCGACGGTTCGAGCAGGGCTTGAAACCCTGGCTCTATAATCGTATCTCTGTTTTCTAAAGTACTTCCTTTGGAGTTATTTTAGAGAAGGCAATAATTGCAGAAGGTGGTAGCGAGGCGTTGAGCCAATACCACAAGGACATGAAAAACAAGGGGAAGGTGGATGGAGGAGTGAAAGTTGAAGGTGCCAGCGGGAGTGGCGAAGGGTATAAAAGGAAGGTAGTTAGCTTGGGGAATTCCGAAGTGAAACAAGGAGACCCTAAGAGGAGGATGGAGGCCTGTAAAACCTGTGAGAAGACTCACCTAGGAGTCTGACTCAAAGGAAAGGCCGTGTGTTATAATTACGGACAGGAGGGGCATATTGTGCCAAACTGTCCAAGCCCGAAGAAGAATCATGGGTGCTTTGTATGTGGGTCTACGGACCACATGGAAAAGAACTACCCAAAGAAGGGGACAGACGGGAATAAGGGCGCCAATAGTGGTAAGTTAACTATTGGGGGTCCAGCGCAGCCGGGTAGGCCGATGGCCCATACCTTTAATATGACCGTCCAAGACGCGATGTCCTCGGGGGACGTAGTCGCAGGTATTATTTCGATCAACGACTTAAATGCATACGTGCTGTTTGACTCGGGTGCTACTTGTTCGTTTATCGCATGTGATTTTGCTAGACGACTAGGATTACTTCCAAAAAAGTTGCTTATACCTTTGAACATTAAGGTAGCAAATGAAGAGATAATTCCTATTAAAGAAATTCATAGGATTTGTTGCGTAGACATTCAAGGTTGTAAATTATCGGTAGATCTGATACCGATAAAGTTAGGAGAATTTGATGTAATTCTCAGAATGGATTGGTTGATAAATCATGGGGCAATTATAGATTGTCAAAAGAAATGCGTAAATATTAAAACATTAAACCAATCTCATGTAATATTTTACGGCAATAAATCGATGGGACGTTCGTGTTGTCTTACCATGACACAAACTAGGAAATTATTGAGGAAGGGGTGTGTAGGTTATTTGTGTCATGTGATTGATACCCAGAGAATGGGAGCGACCATGAAATAAATACCTATAGTGAGCGAGTTCGAGGATGTATTTCCAAGTGAGTTACCGGGTCTTCCGCCGAATAGGCAGACCGAGTTCATAATAGATATTGTGCCAGGAACGGCACCAGTTTCCAGGGCACCGTATCGTATGGCGCCAGTGGAGATGATGGAGTTGATGGTACAGCTGTAAGAATTTTTGGACAGGAAGTACATTCAACTGAGTGTTTCACTATGGGGAGCACCGGTGCTATTTGTCAAGAAGAAAGACGTATCGTTGAGACTTTGTATCAACTACCGAGAGTTGAACAAGTTAACGATAAAGAATAAGTATTCATTGCCCAGGATCGATGATCTTTTTGATCAGTTGAAGGGGGCAAAATATTTTTCCAAAATAGATTTAAGGACGGGGTATCATCAGCTGAAGGTTAGGAAGAAGATGTGCCAAAGACAGCATTCAGGACTCGTTATGGTCATTATGAGTTTCTGGTGATGTCATTTGGGTTGACTAATGCACCTACTACATTTATGGACATGATGAACAGGGTGTTCAAATAATATTTGGATAAGTTCGTCATGGTGTTTATTGATGATATTCTAGTCTACTCTAAGTCGCTAGAAGATTATGTTGAACACCTAAGAATAGTGTTGGAGACATTAAGAAAGGAGAAGTTATATGTGAAGTTCACTAAGTGTGGATTTTGGTTAGAGATGGTTCAGTTTTTAGGTCATGTTATTGACCATGAGGGGATTTCAGTAGATCCAGCGAAGGTTGAAGCCGTGATGAATTGGGAACAACCGAAAACACCAACCGAGGTACGGAGTTTCCTAGGGTTAACGGGTTACTATCGAAGGTTCATTCAGGACTTTTCGAAGATAGCTACTCAACTGACTAACTTGACGAGGAAGACGGTGAAGTATGTATGGACTGAGAAATGCAAAGATAGTTTTCAAGAACTGAAGAAGAAGTTGAGTGAAGCGCCTTTTTTGTCATTACCCGATGACACAGGAAATTTCGTAGTTTAAAGCGATGCTTCGCATAAAGGACTGGGTTGCGTGCTCATGCAGCATAGCAAGGTCATTGCGTATGCATCTAGGCAGTTGAAGGATTATGATAAAGTTTACCCTACTCATGATCTGGAACTAGCCGCGGTGGTATTTGCCTAAAAGATATGGCGACATTATCTTTATAGGGAAAAGTGTGAGATATACACGGACCATAAGAGTCTGAAATATTATCTTCACACAGAATGAGTTGAATATGAGACAGACGAGGTGGCTGGAGTTGATAAAGGATTACGACTGTGAAATCCTGTATCACCCTTGAAAAGCCAATGTAGTGGTCGACTCCTTGAGTAGAAAGGGTCGGGAGAAGTTGTCTTTGCTAACAGCTCAAACTGAGTTAATAACAGAGATGGCTAGGATGGAGTTGGAGGTGAAGTCGCCAAGTGAGGTAGAACAGAGACTTTTTGCGACGGAGATTCAGTCTACCATCGTAGAGAGAGTTAAGGAAGTGCAGCTCAATACTGATGAGTGTGACCAGATGAAGGAACGGTTAACCACTGAAAAAGATATTAGGTTTAGTCTTGATAATTAGGGATTATTAAGATTTGAGGGAAGAATTTGGGTTTTGAATGAGACAGAATTAAAGGAACAAGTTTTACAAAAGGCTCATAGTTCGAGGTACTCGATTCATCCTGGTAGCACTAAGATGTATCAAGACCTTCGACAGAGTTTTAGGTGGCCAAACATGAAAAGAGAAATAGCCGAGTATGTGAGTAAACGTTTGACTTGTCAAAGAGTTAAAGTCGAACATCAACAACCAAGTGGCTTGTTACAGTCATTGGAGATTCCGGAGTGGAAGTGGGAGCATATCACGATGGACTTTGTGGTGGGACTTCCGACGACTCAGAAGGGGGATGATGCAATTTGGGTAATAGTGGACCGGCTGACGAAGTCGACTCACTTTTTACCAATTCGAATTAAGTATAACTTAGATCAGTTGGCTACACTCTATGTTAAGGAAATTATTTCCAGACATGGAGCACCTATTTTGATAGTGTCAGATCGTGACCCACGATTCACATCGAACTTTTGGAGAAATCTTCAAGAACAGTTGGGGACGCAGTTGAAGTTGAGTACGGCTTATCATCCACAAACCGATGGACATAGCGAGAGGACAATTCAGACATTAGAAGATATGTTGAGATCTTGCGTCATGGATTTCAAGGGTAGCTGGGATAATCATCTACCATTAGTAGAATTTGCGTATAACAACAGTTATCATATAAGTATAGGTATTCCGCCGTATAAAGCTTTGTATGGAAGGAAATGCAGAACGTTGTTGTATTGGGATGAAGTGGGAGAACGCCAAATGCTAGGACCAGAATTGGTGTAGCAAACAGCAAAAGTGGTGAAGTTGATACGTATGCGTCTCGTCGCAGCTCAAGACAGATAGACGAAATATGCGAACTTACATCGAGAGAATAAAGAGTTTGAGGTAGGCTCGTACGTATTTCTAAAGGTATCTCCCTGGAAAGGAAAGATACACTTTGGAAAGAAGGGAAAACTAAGCCCAAGGTTTATAGGACCTTTTGAGGTATTAGAACGGGTAGGTGAGGTAGCTTATAGGGTAGCGTTAACCAGACCTAGAGCGAATACATAATGTATTTCACGTTTCAGTGCTACGTCCTTACAAACCGGATTACAAGCATGTGATAAAATATGAGTTTATTCAAATTGAGAAGGATCTAACATATGAAGAGATGCCGATTCAAATTATCGATAGAAAAGAGCAAGTTCTGCGAAACAAGGTAATACCGTCAGTAAAGGTGTTATGGAAGAACCACGATGTGGAGGAAGCAATGTGAGAACTTGAAGAAAAGATGAGAAAGAATTATCCTCTTTTGTTTGAGTAAGATAGGGCGAGATTCTGGGGACAGAATCTTTATAAGGGGGGAAGAATGTAACAACCAAGAAATTCGGATCCTTTGTAAAAATATTTGAAAGAATTAAATAATGAATAAAATAATATTACTTGTTATTATATGTGTTGATAAGATGTATGTCGTTCTATAACCTAGAAACGTCTGAAGATCATAGTATTTGAACCACGTGAATGAATTAAAGTGTTTGAATTTCTAAGACGAAAATAAATATTTTCCGAGAAAGTTTACGAAAAACACTATTCACCGATTATCGCTCGGAAATTATTTTTGAACTTTCGAGAAATACGTAATGTTAAATTATCGAGATGAGATGGATTATGTAATAATAATCTAAGTATGGAAAATGCAATAATTTGAATGCGGACTTAATTTGAGAATATAGGTATTAAAACCTAATGAAATGAATTAAGGTAACTTTGCATAAAATACAAGTCCATTAGTTATAGGGTGTAAACCTATGTAGGATTTATGCTAAGTCCAAGTAAATAATAAGGTGAAGCCCAAACTATTATAATGCAAAGCCCAACAAGAAATTGGCTAGATTAAGTAGTAAGCCCAATGAATTGGACAAGATCCATGGGGCAATCCAAGTGTAAGTGGGTAGACTTGGTGGGAAAACATTTTGTGTGATGACCAAGTGTTGTGGCGGCCAAGTAATAGAAGTGGCTAACAAGATTACTTAGTGGCTAAGCAAATGAATAGTAAGGAGGTTAGTTTAAGGAGGTGGGAGGTCTTAATGACCATACAACCCTAAACTTTGTGTTGCCTATAAATAGAGAGCTCTTATTTCATTTGTTGCTTATTTAATTTTCATCCAACTCCTCTCAAGATAAAATACTTAATTGTTAGAGCCATTAAGCACTTATAAGCCATCTCAACCTTTGCTAGATTTTCAAAGAAGAAGTACTAGTTCATCAAAGGTAAATAAAATTGTCTCTTCTATCTCTATCATATTAAGATGATAAGAGAAGTGTAATCTAATGGAGTTAAATACTAAGAACATGTCATCAGTCATTGATGAATGAACTTAACCGAATAAGTTGAATAAGCAACTTGAACTTAAATAAGTTAATAAACTTATGAAGAATTGCCTTTGTTGTCATAAACATGAGAATTGTAGATAATAAGTGAAATAAGTCATTGACTTATGAGAATAAGTCAAAACCTACTTTAATATTAAGTTTGGTGTAATAAGTAACTTGTAATATTTACATGTTAATTAAAATTCACCTAGAATGATTAGTAATGAGGTTTTACCGGAATTCACACAATTGGACGATAATCGTCGAGTTTGTGAAATTCTCGGAATGGAAGTCATATTTTGTGTTTGACATTGGAAACATTGGTTTTCGATGGAGACAAGTCATATTTTGCATTATAGAGTTGCGGACTCGAAAATGACCAGATTCCGACTTAGAACAAAGAAACGAGCGTTGAACGTTCATAAACGTTTATCATTTTCGTTAAAATGAACTAATATGTGAAATTTTAGCAAACGAAGTAAAATAGATAAGATTCTTGCATGAACACATAGAGTACGTGATTTGTGAACCGTAGGCTCTTGAACGAGCCAATTCGGACTTATAACGAAGAAGTTACGTGTCCGGGAATCTCACAAAATAAAAAGTCTGTAGAAACTTTCTGGTGCACAGAGCTGGCGCCGCAGCGCCAGCCCAAGGCCATTTAGCCCGCGCCGCAGCGTCGGTCTTGGCCGAGCAAAGCCATAACCTTCTGGAGAGTCACGCTGCAGCGCGACCATTAACACTAAGACTCGCGCCGCAGCGCCGAGCCCGGAGCGCGGTACCAAGTACAATAGCCGCGCCGCAGCGCCAGCCTCAAGACCAAGACAATAATGAATGTTTACAAATGAACATGAAGAGTAATTGTTAATAAAGATCTTAATGAAACATAGTTATGACATATTGAAACTTAGGTATGCTCACTTAAGGTTAAGATTAAGTCAATTACTTTTGATGTAAGATTGACTTAACAGAAAGCTTAAACCTATAATAACAAATCTAATATGTAATTAGATTGAGAAGTAGGGTAAGATTCTTTAGGAACCATGTGTGATCATTCATGACCTAATGTTCTATGTTATGCTATCATCTAATGTAGAGACCTTAAAGACGTAAAGTGCACGTGTTATAAATTATAGCAGACGCTAAAGGCAAGTACTCTAACCCTTGTTCCAGTTCAATCTGGGCAAGTCTTTGTGATTCATGTATTCTTCGCATGAGTTAGTATTTGAGGAATGTCAAAGCCAATCCTTTCGGCTAGACGTATGCTATGTTATTCTATCAAGTGTTGATAAGGATTTACCGAACTAATATTGTTTTGGTTTTCAAAAGTAGATTGTGTATGCTCAAATTGTTTTGTCGTCAAACGACAGGCATGTGAGGTTGCCACAACTTAAACATATACACATTTAATGAATGTAGTGTTGATCAACATAGAGTACTATAGGCTGATCACCTAGACGTGCTCGTAAGCTATACCGGACTTACGGACTTCGTGCCGGGATGTCCTTTTCAAAGTACTTATGAAATGCTTACGGTCTTGAACCGAAATTGATGTTTTACTGAATATTGTTGTTGTAAAACATTTTGAATGAAAAGAAGTGTTATTTTGAATTTTCAATAATACTTTGTAGCTCTTGTCCAGTTATTGAAGATATACGATTCCTATGTTTCAAGCATGCTATTTTCCTAGAATTGTTGTACTTGCTGAGCTAGTTAGGCTCATTCTTGCTTGAACCATATGAATGCAGCTAAGACCGAACGGACCGATGGATCCGGCAAGGATAAAGGGAAGGCAAAGGCGAACCCGTAGCTTGCGTATGTAATAATATATATTTTGTAAGAAATAATATTGATATTATAACAAAGACAATGTATTGGTTGTAAAGAACCTGGGGAAATATAAATATTCTTTTGATATATAAGACATATCCGTTCTTTTGAGGTATTTTAATTGAATTTTTATGTGAACTATAACACCGTGTACCACCATCTGTCAGGTTGGAAGATACCTGAATTTGGGGGAGTCACAGTAATTGTTGTATCATATCTCTTATATTATTGATTCAATTATTGTCACAGTATCATCTGCATAATATTTTATATTATTAAATCAATAATTGAGATGATAAAGCTATTCATATTATTATTTGCAATAATGACAATGTCTAGAAGTTCTGTCAATGAGAGGTTTGGTCACCTAATTGCGCGCTAATAAGGAGAAATCCTTATCGGAAAGCCCCCTCTTTCCTAGGAATGACCTGGTTGTTAAATATTGTGAGTTATAATATTAATGATGAATAAGTTTGTGTTGATTAAAGATCAAATTGATAGTTCCATTGTGTGGGAATTATTAGTGTTAGTGGAAATCGACATTTATTTCGATAATAATTGATGTTTGGAGGTTATATTGACCAATTGGGTAATTAATCGGATAAATAAGGAATTAATTGCTATTAATTCACATGCTTATAACTATTTATTCACATATGCATACTATTGATTCACATGCATGTACTATTAGGGGACTTGGTTCAAGATTGATAATACTTGCATGACTAAATTAAAAATGGAGGTATAGATGAAGTTATTATACTATAATTAGTTTTTTCACATGATTATACTATTGAGTCACATGAATGAACTATTAATTCACATGATTTAATATTAGGGGAGGTGGTGCAAGTTTGATAATACTTGCAGGACTAAATTAAAAATGAAGAAAAAGATGAAGGTATTATACTATAATATTTCAAGTCCTAAAATGTGCAATTATCGAAACTATATTTTCCTATAAATAGAAGCTCATTCTTCTTTAATTCTCACCAATTCACTAAGTCTCACAAGAGCAATTATAGAGACAGAAGCTATAGAGAGAGAAGCTTTAGAGAGAAAGAAGAAGCGAAGTCTGCTACTTCACTATTCCAGTATCCAGTCTTCTTCTGAGGTAAGGGGTATTATTTATTTCATATTCTGAAGAGATATTATTTTTCGTATTCATATAAATATTATCTTCATTAAATATTCATAGGAATAGTATCTTCGTTAAATATTTGTTGGAATATTATCTTCGTTAAATATTCGTTGGAATATTATTTTCGTTCAACAGTTGTAAGGGATATTATTTTGTTCAGTATTCATAGGAATAATATTTTCTTCCATACTCTGTAGTATTTAAGTAATATTATGTCGTCTCGTATTCCTGATTATACCATCATTTGGTTAAAGTATTGATTCTATATTCCGTGAAATTAGTAGAATATCCTTGAAATTTGCGCTTCATCTAGTATCGCTTCACAAGGATATTTTCTGCACATTCATGTTAAATTTTAAGTTTTTCATGCCGGAGTACTGTCCATGAGTACTATCCATTTATACAGTACTATTCACAAAAGTACCATTCACGGGTACTATTCACAAAGTACTATTCACGAGTACTATTCACGAGTACTATTCACGAAGTACTATTCATGGAGTACTATTCCCGAAGTACTATTCACTCGGGTACTATTCACTCGGAGTACTATTCATAACAAAAATTGGTTTCTTTTCGGTCCAAATCATTTTTGATACATTATCATTCTTAAATTTTACTCCACAAAGCAGTATCATGTTGACAATTTGGAGAATATTGAATTCTAGATAAATTAAATTATAAATCTTTAAAAATTTATCCTTGAACTTATTTTATTGAATTCTTATATCATTGTCATCATCCTCATGTTTATATTATGTTGAAAGTCATATGTGGCCTGTAGTGCATAGATGGACTTTGTATGATTATGACCAGGGATTATTCGGTATAGTCATGATCGTAATGTTACAAATGATGTTGTAAAAGTCCTCATTGGCCCATAGCGCATTGATGGACAGTTGTTGGCATGATCATTACCATTGATGAATACATGAATATCCTTGGCCCATAGTGCATGGATAATTTGTGGTCGTGATACTAAAGAATATCCTTGACCGTAGTGCAGGGGTAATTCGATGATGTGGATTATTTATTAAGCTGCGTCTCAACGATAAAAGTGATGAAAAACCTTTTAAATCATAGAAGATAATAGATTTTATGCTCTACTTGACTCTTCTAATGGATTGATTGTTCCGTTGCAGTTAAACTTGATGTTTGTTATATTTTATCAATTTAACACTGTTGAAGGCTAAGGATAATTTCTTCTGCATTATCTTAGTCATAATATTTCTTAATGGGCTAGTTGAGCTCATGACCCTTTTGCTTTCATTATTCTCTTCAGGAAATGAGAACGTAGTTGGGACTAGTCGGGGAATGGAGTGACAGTCCAGATGTTTGCATTAGTAGTCCTCACTATTCAGTGAAATAGTGTGATAATAAATGTAATGAGGGCTTCATTTGAGTTTGAATACTGTCTATGAGACAATATTCATGTAAAAACTCTAAGCTACATTGTTGTCGTATTGTATAAAAGAAGTTTGTATTTGATTTATGTACCATTTATTTGGAGACTTAGAATGGATGATGTATACCTATTTTGGGGGCATCACAGTTGGTATCAAAACTTAGGGATATGATCCCTGGCTGAGATGTGAGACTAGAACTAGGTGGGGAGAGATGGGAAATTCCTTCGCTAGTATGACCTACCTAAGTTTATTTGGTATTTAATTAGGTCGGTCAGAGTATAGGGATAATATGTGGCATGTCAATTAACCCTTGTTTGGTGGCAGTATTTGAAAATAGCATCCGAAAATGTTGAGATAAGCAATGAAGCCCATGAGACCGTTGAGTCACCAATGAACAATACCCAGGATAATGTGCAACAGAAAGACAATAATCCTCAATTAAACAACAACATCGATCAGATGATGAACGATGGGATGTTCAGAGGCTTTATGCAATTTATGCAACATCAGGTGAGAGAGACTCCTGTTCAAAATGTAGGTGGAAACACTGGAAACTCTCGGACAGTCACCGCTAAATAGTTCAAGGCGCTGGGACCACCCGAGTTTATTGGAGAGCTAAAACCACTTATGGCGGAGACGTGGATAAAGTAGATCACCAAGATATTTGATGTCTTGGGATGCTCCGAGGAGCAAAAGGTTCCATTTGCCACCTTTATATTGCGTGGAGAGGCAGACTACTGGTGGGAATCGGTAAAGCGTACTCAACCTTCCGCACTGAAGATGTCTTGGGAGAAGTTCCAAGAACTGTTCAACGACAAGTACTTTCCCGAAAGTATTCGTCAAATGAAGGAGGTGGAGTTTATCAAGTTGGAGCAAAATAATATGACCGTGTCGCAGTACTAGGCTAAGTTTGCCGAGTTTTCCCAGTTCGCATCCCATTTGGTTGATAATGAGGAGAGAATGACGCTGATGTTTCTAAGAGGTTTGAAACCTGAGATACGTCAATACCTCATTTCTCACAAATTGTGTTTGTATTCAGATGTAGTGAATAGGGCTCAGTTATTAGAGTGCGATAATGAGTCAGTCCAACCGATGGATAACGAGCAACAACACGATAATAATCGTACTGGTGGCAACAGTCATCGGAACAATTGTGACGCCCCTAATATAGTACCTCCAACTATACCTCCATTTTTAACTTAGTCATGCAAGTATAATCATGTGAAATAATAGCAATCAATTGCTCATTTATCCGGTTAAATACCCGATTGGTGAATATAACCTCCAGACATCAATTATTATCGAAATAACTGTCGATTTTCACTAACACAAATAATTCCAACACAATGAAACCATTTTTATCAAAAATATAAATTTTGAAATTTCAAAGTTTGACTTTTCCCAAAAAAGTCAACTGTTGACTTTTTGACCAAATAGTGAATTCCGAAAATTTTTGTATTTATAGGCTATTTTTACTAACTTCATCGTTTCGGACTCAAATATCGCGTTCGCGTCTCCAAATTCAACTCCAAACAAAACTTCAATTCTAATAACATTCATCATTAATATTATAACTCACAATATTTATCAGCCAGGTCGTTCCCAGGAAAGAGGGGGCTTTCTAATAAGGATTTCTCCCTATTGGCGCGCAATTAGGTGACCAAACCTCTCCTTGACAGAACCTCTAGACATTGTAAATATTGTAATTTAATAATATGAATAACTTTGTCATCTCAATTATTGATTTAATAAAATAACATATTATGCAGATGATACTACGACAATAATCGAATCAATAATATGAGAGATATGATGCAGCAATTAATGTAGAAATAATTGAGTATAACTGAGTGACTTCTCACGTAAGCATCAATAATCAATATCGTGTGCTACTATGCAACCACGCGTATTACTGTACTTTTACTACCGAGTAGTTCAACAGTTAACGGTAAAAATTCCGCCGTTATTTTTATAAAGTATTTTTGTCATTTTCTCAATCCGACAATAATTCCGTTGTGGGGGTCCACCAATGATTGTGCCATTGTATGAATATTCCCTGTTAAAACAAATATTCTCCGACCAATCGAATATTATATAACAACTTGCGTACTTTGCAAAATTTGTAAATATTACCCACAACTATAACATTATATCAAATCCACACCATAATATTCAAAAATATATTTCGAGAAAATTTAATCTTTATTCAAAAAGTTGGGGCCTTACAATAATGATAACCATCGTGGAGAAAATTATCATGACAAAAATGGTAACCACTTCGGTGGTAATTATGGCCAAGATAATAGAAGAAATTATTCAAGTAGAAAATTCAAGAAGAGAAGATTTAACGATGATGGAAAGATGTCGGCAGCAGCAGCAACACCAGCAACAAATTCTAGGGGAGGAGAACAACCGTCAGTTAGATGCTACAGATGCGGAGAGGAGGGACACATAAGTCCAAACTGTTCATAGCCTTCTAAGGTATGTTTTAGTTGTGAAAAAGGCGGTCACATAGCTCAATTTTGTCAATTTTGTCACATAGCTGGAACGGTGGCACCTAAAGCAGATACGGACAAAACAAAGTCGGCGGTTTCAGGAAGAGCATTTTTCGTGACTTCTCAAAAAGTAAGTAACCCAAACGAAGTTAGCACAGGTCAGTTAATTATAAATTCTTGCGAAGTCTATACCTTATTAGATACCGGTTCTACCCATTCTTTTATTTCTCCTACTTGCGCTAAATGTTTAAATTTGACTCCGGAGAAATTAGACTTTGACTTATCGGTTGAAACTCCTTTGGGAGAAACCTTCGTTACCTCCACTATTTATAAGTCTTGTTTGATTCAAATCGGTAACTGCACATTACCCGTCGATCTTATCTCTATGAAAATACTTGCATTTGATGTGATTTTAGGAATTGATTGGTTAACTACTCATCATGCTAAAATTGATTATTTTCGTAAAGTTGTTAGCCTTCATATTCCTAACAAACCTATTATGCGAATTCAAGCAACCAAACCACTAAAGTCAATCACTGTCATATCAAGCCATAAAGCTATTAGTTTATTGAAAAACGAATGTCAAGCATTCTTAGCCCATGTCACTGATTTAAACAAAAATATGTCAGATTTGAATGATATTTCTATTGTTAATAAATTGCATGATGTATTTTCTAAAGAACTTCCTAGCCTACCCCAAAGCGTGAAATCAAATTTTGTATCGACGTTGAACCCAGTACAAAACCCTCAAATATTTCTTCACCCAAAACGAACGTATCATGCACCAAAGACGTTGGCTCGAGCTATTGAAGATTACGATAATACGGTTCAATATCGTCCTAGAAAAGAAAACGTGGTAGCTGACGCATTGAGTAGAAGATCGTATACGTTTATGAGTGCGATATTGTTAACACAAAGACCCATTTCGTACGACTTACAAAAGATGGAGAAAGAGTTAAAGACTCCAAGAACTTACGTGAAGATATCGAATATACGAGTATAATCGACGTTAATCGATGAAGTTAAAACCGCTCAAGCTACACACCCGGAGTTGAAGAATGTGAAGAAGAAGGTTCAAGAAGGCGTTATTCTAGAAGCAAGAATTGACGAAGAGAATAAATCTCAACTCTCGATTTAAGTGTACCATTTAAAATCCTCGATCGAGTAGGAATTGTGGCCTATAGACTCGTTTTACCGCCAAGTATGTTGCGTGTTCATAACGTTTTTCACGTATTGATGTTACGTAAATATGTGGATGACCCAAACCACATTATTGAATTAGAACTAGATGAGATAGCATAAGATTTAATGTATGAGGATATACGTGTTAAAATCTTGGATAAAAAGGATATATTCTACACTCAAAGGTTATACCTCAAGAGTTAGAATCTGACGAGGTATCCTCACCTCTTCGGCATACCAGGTACGTACGTAAATTTCGAGGGCAAAATTTCATAAGGAGGGGAGATTGTAAGACCCCGAATTTTATGAAATGAAATTATTTAATTTTTTTATAATTATTATTCTATTTAGTAAATGGTTAAATTTATAAAAGGTTAAAGTTAAGGGTGATATTTGAAAGTTTTACAAAGAAAGCAAGTTGATATATAATATTCGTTGTGTTAGGGAATATTCGTTTTAACATGGAATATTAGTACGACGGCACAATCATTGGTGGATCCCACAACGGAAGTATTGTAGTATTTAGAAAACGACATAATTATCTTTTTATAAAAATAACGGCGAAAGTTTTACAGTTAAACTGATAAACTACCTGGTAGTAAAAGTACAGTAATACGCGTGGTTGCATAGTAGTACACGGTATTCATTATTGATGCTTACGTAAGAAGTCATTCAGTTATACTCAATTATTGCTACAGTAATTGTTGCATAATATCTCTCATATTATTGATTCAATTATTGTCATAGCATCATCTGCATAATATTTTATATTATTAAATCAATAATTCAGACGACAAAGTTATTCATATTATTATTTACAATATTGACAATGTCTAGAAGTTCTATCAATGAGAGGTTTGGTCACCTAATTGCGCGCCAATAAGGAGAAATCCTTATCGGAAAGCCCCCTCTTTCCTGGGAACGACCTGGTTGTTAAATATTATGAGTTATAATATTAATGATGAATAAGTTTGTGTTGATTAAAGATGAAAATGATAGTTCCATTGTGTGAGAATTTTTAGTGTTAGTGGAAATCGACATTTATTTCAATAATAATTGATGTCTAGAGGTTATATTGACCAATTGGGTAATTAATCGGATACATGAGGAATTAATTGATATTAATTCACATGTTTATAACTATTTATTCACATGTGTATACTATTGATTCACATGCATGTACTATTAGGGGAGTTGGTGCAAGATTGATAATACTTGCATGATTAAATTAAAAATAGAGGTATAGATGAAGTTACTATACTGTAATTAGTTTTTTCACATGATTATACTATTGAGTCACATGAATGAACTATTAATTCACATGATTTACTATTAGGGGAGGTGGTGAAAGTTTGATAATACTTGTAGGACTAAATTAAAAATGAAGAAAAAGATGAAGGTATTATATTGTAATATTTTGAGCCCCAAAACGTGCAATTATCGAAACTATATTTTCCTATAAATAGAAGCTCATTCTTCTTTCATTCTCACCAATTCACTAAGTCTCACAAGAGCAATTATATATAGAGAGAGAAGCTTTAGAGAGAAAGAAGAAGCGAAGTCTGCTACTTCACTATTCCAGTATACAGTCTTCTTCTAAGGTAAGGGGTATTATTTATTTTATATTCTGAAGAGATATTATTTTTCGTATTCATATGAATATTATCTTCGTTCAATATTCTTAGGAATATTATATTCGTTAAATATTCGTTGGAATATTATCTTCGTTAAATATTCGTTGGAATATTATTTTCGTTCAATAGTTGTAAGGGATATTATTATTTATTCCATATTCTGAAGAGATATTATTTTTCGTATTCGTATGAATATTATCTTCGTTAAATATTCTTAGGAATATTATCTTCGTTAAATATTCGTTGGAATATTATTTTCGTTCAATAGTTGTAAGAGATATTATTTTGTTCAATATTCATATGAATAATATTTTCTTCCATACTCTGTAGTATGTGAGTAATATTATTTCGTCTCGTATTCCTGATTATACCATCATTCGGTTAAAGTATTTCTTCTATATTCCGTGAAATTAGTAAAATATCCTTGAAATTTGTGATTCATCTAGTATCGCTTTACAAGGATATTTTCTGCATATTCTTGTTAAATTTTAAGTTTTTCATGCCGGGGTATTGTCCATAAGTACTATCCATTTATACGGTACTATTCACAAAAGTACTATTCACGGGTACTATTCATGAGTACTATTCACGGAGTACTATTCTTGAAGTACTATTCACGGAGTATTATTCACTCGGGTACTATTCATAACAAAAATTGATTTCTTTTTGGTCCAAATAATTTTTGATACATTATCATTCTTGAATTTTACTCCACAAAGCAGTATCATGTTGAAAATTTGGACAATATTGAATTCTGGATAAATTAATTTATAAATCTTTAAAAATTTATCCTTGAACTTGTTATTACAACAGAATAATAAAAAATAGAATAACAAAAGAATTCACCAAGCATGCGGTAGTTCACACAAACAGGTTATTCGAACAGAATAATAAAGAATGGAATAACAGAAGAATTCACTAGGCATGCGATAGACCGCACAGACAGGTTATTCCAACAGAATAATAAAGAATAGATTAGCAGAAGAATTCACCAATCATGCGATAGACCGCACAGACAGGTTATTCCAATAGAATAATAAATAATAGAATAACAACCCTTACGAGTATTAAAAGAAAATAACTCTCTTCATGAATACGAAAGAAATAATACCCCTTATCTTAGAAGAAAATGGATACTGGAATAGTGAGGTAGCAGACTTCTCTTCTTCTTTCTCTCTATAATTTCTCTCTATAATAATTGCTCTTGTGAGACTTAGTGAATTGGTGAGAATGAAAGAAGAATGAGCTTCTATTTATAGGAAAATATAGTTTCGATAATTGTACGTTTTGGGGCTCGAAATATTACAGTATAATACCTTCATCTATACCTCCATTTTTAATTTAGTCATGCAAGTATTATCAATCTTGCACCAACTCCCCTAATAATAAATCATGTGAATCAATAGTACACACATGTGAACACATAGATATAAACATCTGAATTAATAGCAATTAATTACTCATTTATCCGGTGAATTACCCGATTGGTCAATATAACCTCCAGACATTAATTATTATCGAAATAAATGTCGATTTCCACTAACACTAATAATTCCCACACAATGGAACTATCAATTTCATCTTTAATCAACATGAACTTATTCTTCATTAATATTATAACTCATAATATTTAACAACCAGGTCATTCCCAGGAAAGAGGGGGCTTTCCGATAAGGATTTCTCCTTATTGGCGCGCAATTAGGTGACCAAACCTCTCCTTGACAGAACTTCTAGATATTGTCAATATTACAAATAATAATATGAATAACATTGTCGTCTCAATTATTTATTTAATAATATAACATATTATGCATATTATACTCTGACAATAATTGAATCAATAATATGAGAGATATGCTGCAGCAATTACTGTAGCAATAATTGAGTATAACTAAGTGACTTCTCACATAAGCATCAATAATCAATACAGTGTGCTACTATGCAACCACGCGTATTATTGTACTTTTACTACCGGGTAGTTCAACAGTTTTAACGGTAACACTTTCGCCGTTATTTTTATAAAAAGATAATTCTGTCATTTTCTAACTATGGCAATACTTCTATTGTGGTGTCCACCAATGATTATGACATCGTACGAATATTCCCTGTTAAAACGAATATTCCCCGACCAATCGAATATTATATAACCACTTGCTTACTTTGCAAAATTTGTAAATATTACCCACAACTATAACATTATATCAAATCCACACCATAATATTCAAAAATATATTTCGAGAAAATTATTTTTTATTCATAAAAGTTGGTGTCTTACAATTTATATTGATATACGTGTTTTGTTCCTAAAGCCAAAGAATAGAGAAAACAAAGAATTTGAGAGAAATTGAGAGAGAAAGAGAAGAAATCCTTTGCTAAATTGAGAAGAATGTGCTTTGTGAGAATCAAAGGAAGAAACAAGAAGATTGTTTAAGCTTTATGGCTAATCAAAGGTAATAACTTAGCCCTAAAACTCTAGTTTTTGATTTTTTGAGTTTTTCTTTATAAATAAATTTTAGTGGAGGATTTGTCAAGAAATTGGATTATATATATTCTTAGATATGTATAATTTGTTCTATAATTGAGTTTTCAGTAATTAGGTTCATGTAATTATGTTTTAAAAGAAGAAATTTAGTTTTGTGGTTATATATATGATACGACTTATTTTGGAGTCAAAATTATTAGTTAGTTCATGAATAGAATCTGAAATTGTTGCTTGATGTTGTTAGTATGTTGAATTACGAAAACAACGTAGTTGGAATGGTATCAAATGGTTAAGAAACAAATTCGTGGTGTTCAACTTCTCTAGAGATGTTAAAACATTAAAATAGAGTATGGACATGTGTTTTGGGTCAAATTTTAGGTTGGTTAATATTTTTATAAATCATTATAATTCTAGTATGTTGTAGTTCTTATGAATTACGAATTCATAGAATCGAAAATGGACTAATTTGGATGTATATAAGTCAAGTTATAAAGATTATTAGGAGAAAAGGGTCAAAAAATTGCATGAACAGTAGCTTCAGGTCCCGTTTCTGCTAATGGGTGTAGCTGTGTTGTGCCCTAAGTCATTTGGGGCACAGATGCTCTGTGCCCAAGGCTTAATTGGGCACATCTGCGCCCAAAGTATGTCAGGTGTGAATGTTTTGACCTATTTTAGTAAAATAGGCATAACCTTTTCATACGAACTCCGATTGAGGTGATTCAAGATGATCCGAAATGAGGACGAATAGACCTACAACTTTTATTCTTTAAGTGTTTCAATTTGAGTTCGAGAATAGGGGTCAAAATGGTCATCTTTAGGACTATTGTGTTTTCGGAGGCAATTGGAGGGCGTCGAGCATGCACTTATGCAAGTGTAGTGCTCTTGATGATAAAAGATGTTATTCTAAGTTATAGAACATGAATATTATGAATTATAATGATGCTTAACATTAATAAATGATATATTAGATAAGTTGTATACGCATACTAAGCACACACAAGAGAGACAAATTGGGCGTGTGACGAATAAATGTCAAAACGCCATGATAAGTGTTAATAAACGTAAAAAGTGTTTTAAATCAAATGAAATGAATATTATAAGATATTGAATAGGGTTAATATAAAACCAATAACTAGTCCTAGCAAGACTTAAACACTTGAATAAACTTCGAATATGAAATATAGTGTGATATAAGTCGAAAGTTAACATAATAAAATTGAACATTGTGTATTTATAATAGGAAGGGTTATGAGATGTAGAGTAAAGTTTACATTATAACTACTATGTGTTGCTATGTGACTAATAGTTAATGTGTATTATTATATAATTGTGTAGGGCATGAAAAGTGTAAATAATTGTAAGCTGTTAAACTATTATTGGTAAACAACGATAAAGGCAAGTTTTTCAGTTCCTATTTGCTATGTGAACTTGATGATTAACTTTTTTAAATCTTTGTTGCAAAGAGCATGATGTGTTATATATATGTTGAATGTATAAAATGTTAAAGTCTATTTATGACTACGTTGGTTGACTAAAGCATGTTGATTGAGTAAGAAACTAAATCTTTATACTTGTTATATGAACTGTAGTATGTATGTTATGTTAATCTGATGTTTATGAGATATATATTGAGCATGTTTTTATGTGCTACGTGATGCATAAAAATTGTTAGATTTGCTGGGCTGTAGAGCTCAACCTTGCAAATAACCATTTTTGCATGTCAAGTTTCAAGGTAAATGTGCTAAGTGAATTATAGAGATCCATATTCGCGAAGATTACATATGTTTTATAAGAAATGTATTTAATATTTTTAATGATATCTATTTATGATGTAAGACTTTGTATAGTCATTTTATTGTAACGATTCGTGATATAAATTTGAATCGAAGAGATGTAATGTAAAGGTTGCGATTTAGGGCAATACAGAAGGAAATGCACAAAAGTTTTAAATATTCTGCATTTTTAGTGAGTTTGATATCGAATAAAGATGTAAAGATAGATTAAAGTTGTATTGTTAACGATCGAGAAGGAGAATATTATTGTATAAATTTTGGGGTCGTTACAGATTTCCATGAAGGACTTAAAAGGATGCATCACAAGAAGTTTCCCACTGTCAAAGCATACAAGAAGAAGGAGTTTCCTCAGAGGTACGAATTTCTGGCAGACATTATTGGGAAAAAGCTCTGGAAAGATGTTCTACAGGCGATTCATAAGTATTATCCTACAGTCTTCTTTGGATGATAAGATTGGGGATGATGAAGAAGAGTCCATCAATCCGAATAGACGCATGACCCAGCAATTGTTCGAGAACTGGAAAAGGAATCCAGCAGAGAATGTACGAATGATGTCTGAGTCCAGTGGTAGGACTGGTGATGCAAAGGAGTCAGGAATTCCGGGGAACATGTCTGTCGTCAAGGAGGCTTAAGAAGAAGAGGAAGAGATCAACAAAGAAAAACCCATTGCCCTAGTCAGAAAAAGTAAGGGCAAGAAAAAGTCAAAGGATTGAATGGCAGAAGAACCCCAAGGGTCAACCATTGATATACTTGTAGAGTCTTCTGACATTGAAACTCTAAGGATCCTAAGAAGAAAAAGAACAGCAGACTGAGGCAGATGAAGACAGAGCTACCATCTCACAGCTGCTGAAGAAGAACAAAAATAGTCACAAGTCCAAGAGGCCATATATCTCTTTGATCGTAGAGTCTCTACCTATCGTAGAGACCAGACTGAACACCTCTTCTAAGGAAGTTGCTGCACCAGATACTCTGGCTGATCAACAGTTCAGAGCTGAAGCTGAAGAAAGTTCTATGGTTGTGGCTCAGCCTAGGAAAACTAGAAGAAAGTTGGTCAAAAAGTACATCCTTGTAAATGAAGGAGTACTTAAAGAAGAAGACAAAAAGATAGCCACTGAGAAGGGGCTATCCGATGCAAGACAAGAGAACACTGCTTAAGTTGAGGGGGGAGCAACCTGAAGTTCTCACCCTAGAAAGTGCTCGAGCTGAGGGGAGCCACTGGAAATGCAAATGGATGATCTTGTTGAGGGGGAGCCTCATGATATCCCCATGATAGAAGAAGCTGCTCCTGAAGATAATTAGAGAGCACCAGAGCAAGAAAGTCACAAGGAGGTTATTGATGTAGTGGAATCCTCAAAAGAAGACAGAGAAGAAGAAAATGATGATGATGTCGAGATCATAGTTCTGGTCTATGATGGGTATAGGAAAGCTAACTATGATCAGTTGTTCTCCTATTTACCCATGATGCCTTTTCATCGAGCTCAAATTTTAAACTTCTGGAATCACATATTTTGGAGCTTCAAAGCATATCTAGCAATCTCTGTGCTCGCTCATGGATTTACAGGCAACTTTAACTTTGCCAAATTGAACATGAGGTATTATATATCCCAATCTTTTTCAGGGTTAATCACTATCCATTATCTTTTTTTAGCCAATTCTATGAATTCCCAAGCTAGTTGGAAGTGGTCCTCAATCCACTAGCCCTGTTGCATAATCCTAAAATTCTATAACTGATGAACCAAATGTGCCCAACTTCATTCTAATCCCATCTCCTTTCATCTCTACGATTACTAACTCGAGCCCAATCGTAGAGTCACACGCTCAAATCGTAGGGTCACCTACTCAAGAAGCCCAAACACAAGCCCCTCCATCAGATATTCCCTCCTCGTCCTCAAATGAATATTTCAACCTTGATCTTGCTCTCTACACCTTGCAAGATCAATACAAAAAAGCACATCCTCCTCCACACATTCCACAACTCAATGAACTCCTTTTAGATCTGCCCACCAAAACTGAGTTGTCAGACGTGTCTAAGAAAGTGATCAAGGACATCGATGACAGTCTTGAAGCTCATACTAAACTCATTCAACTGAGACTGACTAAAATGATCAATGCTGCAAATAGTCTCCCAAGCACCCTAAGCTCTGAGTTTATAAAGAAGCTTAGGGAGATCATCAAAGAAATGATTAAGAGCATAAAGGACAGGGATCAGATCCACTTTCTAGCAGCTAAAAGACACATGGATGTTGTTCTTGTCTTACAAACGACTCAAGAGGCCCAAAACAAACTTATGTTGGAAAACATCATCCATCTGAAAACTGCCATAAAATAATTCCAAATATTTTACGTAAGCCAAAGAAAGCAGACTGACAATGTTCTAGACATCCTCCAACGAAGGGAAGCTCGATTTAATGCTCTAATCAAAGAGAATCAAGAGAACGTTGCTCAGACCCAAAGTCAACTCAACGAGCTTGTCCAAGGAGTGACTCGCCTCTCATAAGACATTCAAACCCTTGATGCTGACATAAAGGGGGAGAATAAAGGGAAAGGAGATCAAGGCAAAGGCAGAAGCAGAGGCACATTCTTAGCTCAATCATCAAGGAGTCCTCCTCCAAGGCAGTATCATCAACAGACTCCATGATCTGGCCATCATACTCAACGATCTGATGGTGAGCCAATTATCATGTCTCAACCATTAAGGAGTCTAAGGCCAACTCCCAGCTCACAAGAAGTGAATACCACGGGCCTAAGAATGCCAATTGGAGATCCTGCATTCATGAATAGGCATGATCACAATCCAAGACTAAGTCAAAGTGAGCTGGAAGACCTAGCCAGGAGAGACGAAGCCAACAGGAAAAGGAGAGCTGAGGAATATACAAATCCTCCACCAAGCAAAAGGTTGAAAAAATAGAGATAAGTTGAAATTTAATTCTTATTAATGTAACTGAACTTAAATGTAATATCTATCTTCAAACATCAATAAATTCATGCTTATTCTCTAGAAATTTTAGCTGCTCACTGAAATATTAAGTCATATTTACTTTTTAGAAATTGCATCTAGAATTTGATAATCATGACAACAAATCTCCTTGGTTATGTCAATATCAAATAGGGGGAGATTGTTGGGAGAGTGCATATTTTGATTTGATGTTTAAAGTAAATGCTCAAGATTATATGTAAAGTCCTTCAAGGAATATATGTACAAGGACTTAGTGATAGATCAAATTTGTTAGGTTGATCTAAGCTTTTAATGTTTATCATTCTGTAAATGAATGTATAGATGAAGAGATCAAAGATGTTAGGTTGATCTATATCTTAAGATGTAATAGATAGGCATCAACAAGATCGCAGTCTATCGAGTTGATCAAGAGATTACAGAAGCCAAGGCAGAATCGTAGAGCATCAAAGATCGTAGTATGTCTGCCTTGAAGGGACTCTCCTAAAATCGTAGAGTGGTCCAGACGTTTGCCAAAGTTAACTTAGAGATCGTAGTGTGCTCTCGGAAATATAGAGTCTGCAAGACAAGCAAGTGAAGATTGTAGTGTGTCAGTCCTTAAGAGAAATCGTAGTGTTCTCATTTGATAGCATCAGATCAAGCACCAAGGTGGCAAGACACCACGATCTAAATCGTAGAGTATCATCTGCCTATGTCAGAAGCATAGAGCCTTATCCTTTTGTTTAAGGATAAATTCCAACAAATATGGAATGGGTTATAACCGTTGAAGTCCTCACCAGTCCCAATGGCACAAAAGATATCCTTAGTATACAACGAAGAAAGCGTATTGAAGAAGCTAAGGAAATGACCATGGGTCAAAGAAAAACACATTTTCAGGTGTTAGGTGAGAAAGCAGTCTGCTATGTCAGTGGGCCAGAATGCAATTCAGAAGATGTGCAAAAAAGTCTCCATCAAAGTTCAGAAATTTCAAACGCATTTAATGCTTCAACGGATAGATTTCAAGGATCACATATATGCAAAACATCTGCAGATGATTCAACAAAACAAGCATTGAAAAAAAACGGTGAAGACCACTCAACGCTCAACTCTACAATCTGAGAAAAAGAGAAAGCATGCTCAGCTACTTAGTTCTTTCGAAAAAGTGCTCAACGGCAACTGAGTAGCACTGTAATACCCGGTAAAAATAAAAATAAATAAATAAATAAAATAATATTTAAATCCATATTTTAATTGGGCTTTTCTTATGTTTGGGTTAAATTGTATTTAATTTGTGTGAACTATAATAAGTATTAATTACATTAATTTGGGCTTTTATACTAATTGGTTCTATTTTGTATTTGGGTAATATTAAAATTCTATTAAAATTAGGAGACACAATAAGATATATAAATAAACAAGTAAAACCTAATTAGACTCTCATACGCTTTATACGTGACTGAGGGAAAGAGAAATAAGAAACAGGAGTCGGCTGTGGATTTTTCACAATCACTATTACCAGACGAAAGTGAAAGAAAAGGAAATTGATTAAGGTAAAAGCTTTATTTGTTCATAAATATTATATGTATGCATTAAATAGTTAGAATAATCGATTTCATTATTAATGTGATTCAAAGCAAGTCATGCAGGATCACATATATATATATATATATATATATATATATTGTTTTTATAATTAATCTTATCAGTATACATGGAATCAGGTGTAAAACAAGTTATATATATATATATATATATATATATATATATATGTGTGTGTGTGTGTGTGTGTGTGTGTGTGTGTGTGTGTGTGTTTGTGGTATGATTTGGGTAACATTTGTTTGTTCTGTAATCAAAAAGTGAGGAATTCATGGATGGGTATTTTTTTAATTAAAGAATAGAGTTATTCACGTGAGTAATGGTTAATGCTTTAAATTTGTTAGACTTTTATTTTTTCTATATAAAAAAAAGAAAAAGAAATTGAATCATGATTAAGCCTTTTGTTAACGAGTACTGATTTATATATATATATATATGTGTGTGTGTGTGTGTGTGTGTGTGTGTTATTTTAATAATATTTGGTCATGAAACTTATAAACAGAATTAGTAAATCAAATTGAAAGTTATGTATATTAATTTAAATTAATTAATTTTGCCGACATAGTTATAAAAGTTCTCAATAATAAATTTAATAGTATTATGTTATTAATGATTGGATTGTAATAAAATCTTATTAAATTATTTAGATTGAACGGAAAGAGTCCAAATGAGTTTTTGGAATATACTTTGGGTATTACATTGCTTAATCCATGTACGGATTTCGTATTCTTTCAGCGATACTCTTGTTAAATTTGATTTGTTCATTTTGTCGTTTGTTCGAATTTCGTTATTATTTCACATAATTGTTTCCTGTGAACTAAATATATTAGTTTCATTTTGGAGTTGATACATATGACTCGTATTTGTACTCTTTGAATTAGGTTATCATGTTTAGTACTATTTATTTTTGATAATTGTAGAGCGGTACATGTTGCTACCTTCTTTTTGAGACCTTGCGACTATAATTTGATTTGGTTCAACATGTACATATAGAACCCTTTTGTTGGTATTATGTCGCATGTGTTGTGACATGGTATTTTTGTTAGAATATACCGTAAGGTATACCTGAGCTATAACCACCTGTGGGGGTACCACAAACATGTCGTTTTGGCACGAGAGACATGACACTTTTCGTGGCGGTGTGATTAGTCCACGGCATCTCCATTTGGGCTTCGGAGGGACTGGACCATTTGGTGTTTTCTTGTGGGAGGCGTATGGGTTAACCCTAGTTTTTTGTTCTGCGGATTTGTGATGTTGTGTCAAACACACCTATCTGATTTGCATACATTTGGATTCGCGGTCCAATGTGTGATATGCATGTGTGGCATTATTTTGGTTGCCTTTATGGCATCATTTGACTTGCCTGTGTGGCATTATTTTGACTTGCCTGTATGGCAATGTATATTTCTGAGCTCACTCGGTATGAAATAAAACTCAACCATTTGATTCGGCCTATTATTTCATTGTATTAGTTTTGTTTGTTTCTATTCAGTTTAATTCATTGAGTTAGTTACTTCGGTTCTTTATTTCTTTATTCTTCTATTGGTTTCATCAATTCTGTTGATTCAGATATATTTCATTAAGATCTTTGGATAATATATTTTCGTCAGTTTTTACACTTTTGGCTTTGTTCAGTATTTTGTCTCAGTTGTTTTCGCATATCAGTTGTATTTCTTTTGTATATCTGTATCCGTACTAGGCAATTAGCTCATGCTGTGTTTTTTTTCTGGCAGGTTGCAGAGGTTATTCAGGGATAGTGTGATGAGAGAGTTGTCTTTGACCATCTAGGTTGTTTTGAATTTTAGTTTTGGTTATTTTGACTCTATTTGGAGAATTGTATTTAGTACTTCATTGATGGATATCACTATTAATATTTTGAAGTTATTATTGCTCTGTTTACTTATTTTCAGGTTTGTTGTGCTTTGCACGTGACCTCCCTTTCCTTTTCAGAAAGGGGGTGTTACAGAGATGGTATCAAAGCCAGGTTCTTTCTTATAAAAAACCTATTTAGGTTTTACCTGTGAGTTGTGGGTAAATCACCGGGTAGACGTAGGAGTTTGATTCAATTTTGTTATCTGTTTGGTTGGTCTTGATTTTGACCAAGTGTTTTTAGCTCTTTGAGTTGTAGTTGATTTGAGAAAGGCGAGATAATTTTTTAGATTATTATTGTTATGTGTTGGAGTAATAATATTAGTTAAGGATACAAGATTGGATCATAAAGGAGAATAATGTCATATTTTATTTAGTTAAGAAATGATTATACGATTATGATGTGAGTATTTGTATCGACGAGAATTTGATTTTGGAAAAAATTATTTGTTAGAGTTGTTTTATTTTGTGACAATCATTATAATTTTGAAATTGAGGATTTGATTTGGGTTAGATTTTGATTTTTGTTAAGTTGTGAATAGATTGAGGTAATTAGATTAATCATTTGAAGTTAATGATCAATTTTTTGGCTATTTTCTAGTAGGATATTGGAGTTATGTTCTATGAACTTTCTTTGTGATAGTATAGGGAGACATTGAAATTTATTGGATTAAGGTTTGCAATAAGGGATGATTGATTTATTATATGATTAGATAGTAAGTGATGAAATTCAATTAATTTTGAGATATCTTGAATATTTATAGTTTGCTTATTCAGATAGTAGAATATTTGACTTAGAGTTGATATGATGATAAAGAGATCTTAGTAGTATATTTTTTTGTGTAATAATATTTAAAAACTAGCTAGTTCGAATTGAGGTATGAATATTTTGAAGCTCTTGAGGATTTAGGAAAAGTTGATATAATTTGTAGAGTTGTTTGGTTTATCTGATATCCTGGGAGTTTTGAATGATTTTATGTAAAATAAATTAAAAAATGAAAATAATTTGTTAAATCTTTGTCATGTGGGGAACATAAACATTTTACGAATTAAAATAATTTTAAAAAAAATTTGGGTATTCGAATCTTATTTAGATGAAGAGAAATTTTGTGCTTTCGGGTTATGTTTAGAAGAGTACGTTTGCAAAAATGAAACTTAAAGAAATTGATGGGGGTCGCACCAACTATGGAGCATGTGGTTTCATTTGAGGCAAATCGAAGAATCTTAATGGGGATTGACACGGAAGCTGACGAATCTGTTACAAGTACATGGATAATTGTGTAGACCGATGGACTTACCAGGCTTGATCGTTACAAATGGTGGCGCTATATATTAATTAAAGTTTATGAATAATTATGTAATTTAAATAAAAATCAAAATAAAACTTTATGTAACTAATTTGAATTCCGAGGACGAAATTATTTTTAAGGATGGAAAAATGTAATAACCCATTTTTTTGGTTAATAATTAAATATTAATTAGTTTTATTTTATAAAAGTGTAATTCGAAGGTTCGATTTGAAATGGAAGCTTAGTTCGCGTTTCATTGGCCCTTTTGAAGTTCTTGAGAGTTGGAGGCGTGATATATCAAATGGCTTTTCCTCCGTAGTTATCTAGTGTACATAATGTCTTTCATGTTTCAGTGTTAAGGAAATATAATTATCGTCCGCTTCATGTTGTGCAATACATGTTACATAAGATTCGAGAAAATTTTACTTGTGAGGAACATGCCGAGGCAATTTTTGGATCTTCCAGAGCGGATTATGAGGAGGAAGACTATTCCGTTTGTTAAGATTTTGTGGAGAAACAATTCAGAGCGGGAAGCTACATGGGAGATGGAGGAGTCTACTCGAGCGGAGTATCCGTATCTTTTGATAATTAGGTACGTTCATTCTTTTGATTCCGGGGACGGAATCCTTTTTAAGGGGTAGGTTATGTAATACCCGGTAAAAATAAAAATAAAAATAAATAAATAATATTTAAATCTATATTTTAATTAGATTTTTCTTATGTTTGGGTTAAATTGTATTTAATTTATGTTAACTATAATAAGTATGTGATTACATTAATTTGGGCTTTTATACTAATTGGGTCTATTTTGTATTTGGGTAATATTAAAATCCTATTAAAATTAGGAGACACAATAAGATATATAAATAAACAAGTAAAACCTAATTAGACTCTCATACGCTTTATACGTGACTGAGGGAAAGAGAAATAAGAAGCAGGGGTCGGCTGTGGATTTTTCACAATCATTATTACCAGACGAAAGTGAAAGAAAAGGAAATTGATTAAGGAAAAATCTTTATTTGTTCATAAATATTATATGTATGTATTAAATAGTTAGAATAATCAATTTCATTATTACTGTGATTCAAAGAAAGTCATGCAGGATCACACATATATATATATATATGGTTTATATAATTAGTCTTAGCAGTATACATGGAATCAGGTGTAAAACAAGTTGAATATATATATATATATATATATATATATATATATATATATATATATATATATATATATATATATATATATATATATATATGTTGTATGATTTGGGTAACATTTGTTTGTTCTGTAATCAAAAAGTGAGGAATTCATGGATGGTTATTTTTTTAATTAAATAATAGAGTTATTCACGTGAGTAATGGTTAATGCTTTAAATTTGTTAGACTTTTATTTTGTCTATATAAAAAAAAGAAAAAAAAATTATAATCATGATTAAGCCTTTTGTTAACAAGTACTGATTTATATATATATATATATATATATATATATATATATATATATATATATATATATATATATATATATATATGTTATATTTTAATAATATTTGGTCATGAAACTTATAAACGGAATTAGTAAATCAAATTGAAAGTTATGTATATTAATTTAAATTAATTAATTTTGCTGACATAGTTATAAAAGTTCTTAATAATAAATTTAATAGTTTTATGTTATTAATGATTGGATTGTAATAAAATCTTATTAAATTATTTAGATTGAATGGAAAGAGTCCAAATGAGTTTTTGGAATATACTTTGGGTATTACATTGCTTAATCCAGGTACGGATTCCGTACTCTTTCAGCGATACTCTTGTTAAATTTGATTTGTTCGTTTTGTCGCTTGTTCGAATTTCGTTATTATTTCACATAATTGTTTCCTGTGAAATAAATATATTAGTTTCATTTTGGAGTTGATACATATGACTCGTATTTGTACTCTTTGAATTAGGTTATCATGTTTAGTACTATTTATTTTTGATAATTGTAGAGCGGTACATGTTGCTACCTTCTTTTTGAGACCTTGTGACTATAATTTGATTTGGTTCAACATGTACATATAGAACCCTTTTGTTGGTATTATGTCGCATGTGTTGGGACATGGTATTTTTATTAGAATATACCATAAGGTATACCTGAGCTATAACCACCTGTGGGGGTACCATAGACATGTCGTCTTGGTACGAGAGATATGACACTTTTCGTGGTCGTGTGATTATTCCACGGCATCTCTGTTTGGGCTTCGGATGGAGTCGGCCATTTGGTGTTTTCTTGTGGGAGGCGTATGGGTTAACCCTAGTTTTCTGTTCTGCGGATTTGTGATGTTGTGCCAAACACACCTATCCGATTTGCATACATTTGGATTCGCGGTCCAATGTATGATATGCATGTGTGGCATTATTTAACTTGCATGTGTGGCATCATTTGACTTGCATGTGTGGCATCATTTGACTTGCCTGCGTGGAATTATTTTGACTTGCCTATGTGGCATTGTTTTGACTTGCCTGTGTGGCAATGTATATTTTTGAGCTCACTCAATATAAAATAAAACTCATCCATTTGATTCAGCCTATTATTTCATTGTATTAGTTGTGTTTGTTTTTGTTCAGTTCAATTCATTGAGTTAGTTACTTCAGTTCGTTATTTTTTTATTCTTATATTGTTTTCGTCAATTCTGTTGATTCAGATATATTTCATTAAGATCTTTGGATAATATATTTTCGTCAGTATTTACACTTTTGGCTTTTGTTCAGTATTTTGTCTCAGTTGTTTTTGTATATCAGTTGTATATCTTTTGTATATTTGTATCCGTTCTGGGCAATTGGCTCATGCTGTGTTTTTCTTCCGGCAGGTTGCAGGGGTGATTCAGGGCTAGTGTGATGAGAGAGTTGTCTTTGACCATCTAGGTTGTTTTGAATTTTAGTTTTGGTTATTTTGACTCTATTTGGATAATTGCATTTAGTACTTCATTGATGGATATCACTATTAATATTTTGAAGTTATTATTGCTCTGTTTACTTATTCTGAGGTTTGTTGTACTTTGCACGTGACCTCCCTTTCCTTTTCGGAAAAGGGGTGTTACCAGCACCAACCAAGAACTCAACAACTACCAATCAACTGAAGTAAGAGTTCCAAATCAGAAGGACTTGAAGAGTTCTAAGTGAACTGTGAAGAACCAAGTCTGTTGGACTTGAAGAGTTCAAGAGTGAACTGAGAAGAGCCTAGACTGCTGGTCTAGAAGGAATCTGTGAGATTCAGAAAGTTTAAAAGATATCATTAGTGGATTTCCTACTCAAGGTGTAGAAGAGTGGACTAGGAGCTTTAAGTGCTCTGAACCACTTAAAACTGTCGTGTCTCTTATATTCTTTCTATAACTGTTATAACTGTTATACCTGCCTCACTCTCATTAACTCACTATATCTAAAAGGGAGAACAAAAAAATCTTAATTCTGCTGTGTTTGAATCATTATCAAAACTAACAAAGTAAAACGAAAAGAATTTTAAATATTTATTCAACCCCCTCCCCCCTTCTAGATAACTATTGTGCCTCCGGGAACTAACAATATATATATATATATATATATATATATATATATATATATATATATATTTAATAGTCAGGTCTGGATTGTAAATCCGTGACTTTTTATTGCTTTAATATATATATATATATAGAGAGAGAGTAAGGATCAAGAGCATTCCTCTTAAATAACATTCCTCCTTAAATAACACTCCTTTATTAAAACTACGTCGTTTTGGAGTGATCGCGGGTGGTATTTTGTAAATAAAAGAAAAATAAGTGGGACCACTCTCTTTTAAGTCACTCCAAAACGACGTAGTTTTAATAAATGAGTGCTATTTAAGGAGGAATGTTATTTAAGAGGAATGCTCTTGATCCTTGCTATATATATATATATATATATATATATATATATATATATATATATATATATATATATTAATTGTTTACTGTGACTAAATATCATTTTTAACTGTTCATTCAATGTAAAGTTGTAATATTTAAATTTGTGGACTAGATTTATCTAAATCTAGCCATATCTAACTCTTGAAAACCTTATTCCTAAATAGTTTAAAAGGGTTTCCTACATCTATAAATAAGAAAGTCTTTTTAAGGAGAAATGGTGATATAAGTTACGCACTTTGTTTCAAAAGTTAGGAGAGTACACCTTTTCTATTTGAGATATAAAAAACTAGGGTTTAGCCAAACACCCTTCTTCTTGAATTTTTGTTCTTCCTTAGTAGATCACCTCTAGAGGCCAAACGCTTGGGTGGATAACTTTGATCAAAGGAAGGAATCTAATCTCGCGTACTCAAGGAGACCACGAGGTGCTTAGGTTAGAATAGAAAATCACACCAGAAACTGAAGTTTTCTCTCTCTATAATATCGAGCGTATTCTTGTGAGTATTTTGAGTATACTTTGAGTATTGCTATACGGAGTAAGTTCAAGTCATAACCTATATCCGGTGTTTCAACTAGAAGTACTGATCTTCCGAGGTAAGGGATATTATTTTTTTTAAAATGATATTATTTCTTCTAATATCATTATGCCGAAGTATTGATCTGAACTTTTAATCAAATTTGGAACTTTTTGTGTCGAAGTTACTATTCACGTATACGGCACTATTCACGTATACGACACTATTCACGAATACGGCACTATTCATCGAAAAATAAAAAAAATTCATCTAAAATATCTATTATGGATACTAGCTTTGATTGTATCCATGTTTTGATCATTCTTGAATTTTACACCACTATGATTATTTTTGAGGTATTTTTGGACATGGATAAAACAAATTACGAATCCTTAATCCTTAATCTTTGTCATTTGTTTCACTGGATTCGTTTTTTTAAAAATATTTTTCATCATCCTCAGTCTTAAATGATGATATTATTGAATATCTTTGGCCTGTAGTGCAAAGATGAATGATTTTTGATGAATATCTTTGGCCCGTAGTGCAAAGATGAACAGGTGTTTAGATGAACATAACCAACTGATGAATATCCTTGGCCTGTAGTGCAAGGATGAATATATGAATCAAGAGGTTCATTGATTGATGTTACAGGGATAAAAACAAATACTATTGATGGACTGTTAAATTCATAGACATTAGTAGATTTCATCCTCTACGTAACTCTTCTATGGATTAATATTTTCCGCTGCGAATATTGATTTAAAATTTGTTGTCTATTGTATTCTATTATATTTTTCTCTGTTGAAGACTAACGATAATTTGTTGTATATTATCTTAGTCATAATATTATTTACTGGGCTAGTTGAGTTCACTCTTTTCTTTTTTGTTACATTTTCTTCTCAGGAGGTGAGAATATAGCGAGTACAAGTCGGGGTATGGAATGAAGGTTCTAGAGAAAGTTGTTTAGTAGTCCTCACTATTTTTGTAAAATAATGTATCAATAATTATGATGGAGATTTATTTGTATGTGGATATTGTCTAGATGGCAATATCTGTATTTAAACTCATAGTTTACATGTTGTAATAATAAAGTTGTAGTTGTTTCTGAACCATGTATTTGGCGACTCAGAATGAGTTGGATGGAATGGACTTATTTTGGGGGCGTCACAACGTCCGTTTGTCTAGTTAGCTTTTTTTAACGATAGGGGCACAATTGACCTTAAATTTATAACGTTGAAGGTATTTTTGAAAAAAAAATAGTTTAGAGTGCAAGTAGGATATTAGGATAAATATCAGAGGTATTTTTGGACCTTTGCCCCCAAAAGAATCACATAAGTTATGGAAATCTGAGATCAATAAATTTTATCAACGGACATCAGTATCCACTCCCAACCAAATAATACAAAAAGAATTCTGAAAAAAAAATATAGAGAGTTTTCTTGAGAGCAATCAGAATAATCATTACTGCGAACGCTTTCAACAATTATAAAGCCATTCTCACACACAATAATGTATATATACAAATTTCGTAATTTAAAGCTTTAAGTTTCTAAACAAATTATGTGTATATATATATAAATAAAAATTAATATAAAAAAATGGTCAGATCTATAAATCACTCAAAGCTGACTACATATTATCAGTGAGATTTATTTTAAAAGATGTAAAAAAAATTCGAAAAAAATATTGATCGATATTTTAAAAAAATCAAACATCATACGGGGTTTGTGTTTTTTGAATCTGATATCTTGGAATCGAAATGATTTTGACATAAATAAAAATTTGTTGCATATAAAATTTTAAAGAAAACTTTGAATATAAAACAGATTTGAACAGATGGTGAAATTAGATCTTAACAAGAAAGAAAATTTTCTGATGAAATAAGAAGGGTTTAGATTAAAAAAAATTCGGATTAAACAAAGTTTATATCTGAACAAGTAAAAATAAAATTTTTAGATCTAACTTTAACAAAAGATTTAAAAAAATTTACACACCAAACTAATCCTGTTTTAAAAATAATAAATCTATTGTCAGATCTAATGGATCTAGTTTTGAAGAAAAATCTTTTTAAGTGATTTTATACAATAATACATTTCATTTTAAAAAAAACATTGAAACCTCAAAAAAAATTAAAAAATTGTTAAAGAGATTTAGACTTGAAATAAGATATTTTTCATAAATAAAATCGGTAGATGTGAAGTTTTGTAGATCAGAAAATGTTTGATTTGAGTTTTGAAAATTAGAAAACGTTTGATTTGAAGTTTTAAAATGGGCAAGTAATAGGCGAATCGCCAGGGATGCAGTTAGCATTAACTTGGTTAACCAAGACCATCGATCAGTTAATTCATATTGTGCCAACACCTCATTGCAGCAAAAATTAATGGGCAAGATTCAATTGGAGCGTAAGGCATCGTTTGGTAAATTTATTCGGATGCAGTAATCGGAATCAGACACCAATTCAAGTGGTATTGGACCAAAATTAATAAATTAACTTAATCAAATTATTATATTAACTTAATTTTTTTTTAAATAGACATTTAAAAAAATATATTTAAATAGACGTTTTTAAAAAACGATTCTATTTAAAAGGCACAAACGCCAGTTTAACTGGCGTTGGTTGGGAATTTTTTTTTATTAAGCAACTTTGAAAAAGAAGAAAGCTGAGTTAGTTAAGAAGGAGAGAGAGAAAGAGTAAACGCCAGTGGAATTAGCGTTTGATTATTTTATTTATTTTATTTTTTAAAGCAAAGTGATAGAATGAAGAGAGAGAGAGAGAGTGAACGACACTTGAATTGGCGTTTGAAACATTATTTTTTAAGCGAGAAACAAAGTTTAACGCCACTTGAATTGATGTTTGAAATATTATTACTCCTTCCGTCCCATAGTTATAGGCTGCTTTCTTTTGGCACATAATTTAATAAAAACAGTTAAGTGACAATTTTTAACATAAATTTTCTACATATACCCCTTAATATGGAATTAATGAATTAGTTAATTACTCTTTACTTATCACACTGGAACTCTCAATTTCATTGATTGACGTGTACTGACCATTAAAATTTATAAACTTTAACCAAAGAGAATATAACAACATTAAATGTGATGATAAAAATAATGACATTGAATGTTGTTTCTTCAAAAAAAGAGTAGTGGTTAAATATTTATTATAAGGGCATAAAAGTAAAACAATGAACCAACTAAATTTTATAAATAGTAAGTAGCCTATATATTGGGAAATCTCAAAATAAAAAATCAGCCTATAACTATGGGACGGAGGGAGTATTATTTTTTTAAAAAGCAAATGTATGAGAAAACAAATTTGAGAGAGAGAGTTGAATAACACTTGAATTGGCGTTGGAACACCTTTATATTGTTATTTTTTTTAAAAAGTAGACTTGAAGTGGCGTTCAACTCTATCTCTCAAATTTTCTTTCTCACATCTTTGTTTTTAATAATAATAATAATAATAATAATAATGTTTCAAGCGCCAATTCAAGTGGTGTTCGCTCGCTCTCTCTCTCTTTTCATTCTGACATCTTTGCTTTAAAAAATAAAAAATAATCACACGCCAATTCCACTAACGTTTACTCTCTCTCCCTCTTAACTTATCCAGCTTTCTTCTTTTTCAAAGTTTCTTAATAAAAAATAAAAAAATTCCCAACCAACGCCTGTTAAACTGGCGTTTTCGCCTTTTGAAAAAAATCATTTTTTTAAAAATGTCTATTTAAATTTATTTTTTTAAAACGTCTATTTTAAAAAAAATATGTGGTTTAGTTAATATAATAATTTGATTAAGTTAATTTATTAATTTTGGTCCAATGCCACTTGAATTGGCGTCTGATTCTGATTACTGCTTTCGAATAAGCCTAATTAGATTTATCAAACGATGCCTTGCGCCCTAATTGAATCTTGCTCATTAATTTTTGCTGCAATGACGTGTTGGCACAATATGAGTTAACTTACTGATGGTCTTGATTAACCAAATTCATGCTAATTGCATCCGATCGGGGGAGAGAGGAGAGAGAGAACAGGGAGAAAGAGAGAGAGAGTACGGAGAGAAGAGAGAGAAAAGATAATCAAAAAAATTAAATCTATCTAATAAAATACAAATGATTTTGAATTTTCCGCTCACTCAATAAATCATCTGGGCCATCCAAAGTTTGGGATAAATCCCACCGTTCATACATCTATCTATCTAATAATCTAATAATAATTTAATAAAATACAAATGACTTTAAATTTCCCGCTCACTTAATAAATTATTTTGGTCGTTCAAAGTTTGAGATAAATCATATTGTCCATACAGTGCCGGAGGCACGGGACCCAACTAGTTCTATATATAGTTTAACTTGTACATTTGATCGAATGGTGGAATTTAAATCGTCACTTTTGATCAATGGTTGAGAATGAATATGAGATTCAACATTTTGTGTTTCTTTTCTAACGTGATCCAATGACTTAGATTGTTTCTGATAGTTGATCTAACGGTGAAAATACTGATTCGTGTGATATTAACAACTCAGGTATGATCCATTTTGATTTTACACGGATGAAAGCTTTTCACCCTTTGATTTGATTCATTGCGTTCCAATGGTTCAGATTAAATTCGGTTATAATTATATATATTATGAAAATAAGTTTTAAAATATAGAAATGTTAAAGTAGATTAAAAAATGTAAATTCATGAGATAAAGTAATAAATATTAATGTTATAAAAATTAATAATTAAAATATTTAGTTACCTATTATTATTAAAAAAATGTAACTTATTATATACAAAATATAATTTTATGATAACAATTTTTAAAGAATATATATATATGTTAGATTTGTCATATTCAAGAACGCAATCAAATTGCATAAAATTATGCGGAAGCGTGGAAAATCAGAGTTTAAAATTTTACAAACCATAAACCCGGATCACCCTTTATGCGCAATTATTAATTAAACGAAAAAGAAAGAACAAGAATCATACCCTTGAAGATCGAGCTTCCTCAGGTACAAGTTCACCTCCAAATCCTTTCGCGTTCAACTTGAATCCACCGGGTTTGGTTCCTTCCTTTGATCAACGTTAGCCACCCAAGTGTTTGGTCTCTAGAGGTGATCCACCAAGGAAGAACAAAATTCAAAAAGATAGGTATTTGGCTCAAACCCTAGTTTTCTATCTCTATAGAAAAGGGGCGTACTCTCCAACAATTATTGGAATTACGTATTCAAATAATATGTCAACCTCTCTCTCACCCATAATAAGACTCCTCTTATTTATAGATGTGGGCAACCCATCCTTAACAATTAAGGAATTAGGTTTTATTTTAATTAATTAAACTCTTTTAATTAATTAGACTCCTAATCTTATTAGGAATAATTAATTAACCTTTTAATTAATTAAGCTCCCTAATCTTATTAGGGATAATTAATTAAACTCTTTTAATTAATTTGCCTCCTAATCCTATTAGGATATTTGAGAGTACTTTTATTAATTAATTTCCAAACTCCTTTAGGAATTAAATAACAATAATAGTAATAATAATAATAAGACTCCTCTTATTAATTTATATTTAATATTTCTAAAATATTAAATAATAAATATTAAGCTATTTAATTTATTCTATCACCATAGATTAAATTAAATATACTTAACTTATTATTACGATTATGCCATTAACTTCTTAAATAATTATTCTTCCTTTTATGGTGTGACCCTTTAGGTTCTCCATATTAAACCGGTTATGAATAAATCAATTAGAACAATTCTAATCTTATTTAAATAAATAAATTAAAATATTAATTTATTTAAATAAATAATATTTATTCTACAATAGGGATAAGCCTCCCTAGCGATCAACGACTTTTCAGATAATATAGATTTCAACATTAATCATAAAAGAACCTTTGAGTAAATAGTTACCGTACAATTCAATCCTTCCACAATACAATGTCCCAATTAAATATAAGACATGGAATTTCTGTCAAGTCTTATTTTATTTAATTATATGTATTTCGACTCTTAAATGCACAACTCCAAATAATGCAAATTAGAAACTCCTTTCTAATTTCATTCTGCCTTGGCCAAGGACTACTGAGTTGTCATTTATCGAATCACATAGGACATTTCTCTTCTTTTACTAGAAGTGGTAGATTCTTTATTGATCATACATTATCTCCATGTACAACTTATTATACCCAAGCATACCCTTTGATATACCCTAAGGGTCTTAAGGAATAAGTCAAAGTATAACTTATCATACACAAGATACTATGATGATCTCAAGTCCAAGGATCACTTGTACTACTATCACTATAGGAATTCCTATTGACATGCAAGTAAAACTCCATTAGGTATTCCTTAGCGAGTCACGTTCAGTGAACTTATTCTCTAATAAGCACCTACATACTTGCTTTAGTGTCTCCACACAAATGATCATGAGATCAATCATCCTCATCCAATGAGCAAGCAACGTATGTACCAATCTATCCGGATTCACTAATCCCCAATTTAGTAATCCAACGATTGGGAACTATTTTAGTTTTAAGCTTTCTAAGAATTTAGATCTCATTAGAATGATCATCATCATTATTCTAAAAGCATTGCTTAAAACTATGGGTTTATCACATATTATAAAACAGCATCATGTAGATAATTAAAAGCCTTTAATAAATTAATACTTTTTATTAATAAATGAATAAGATTGTTACAAAGTATATGCTTTATCATCAAACATGATTGGCTTGTGTGCATACTACTTTCAATCTCCCACTTGCACTAAAGCCAATCGCCATGGTATCTCATACCCTTCTTCTCTAAGTGACGATTATCCTGCTGTTGGATAAGCTTTAGTTAATGGATATGTAATGTTGTTTTTGAGAGTCCACTATCTCTATAGTAATTTCCCATCTTTCAATGATTCTTATAATCAAATGAAAGTGCCACAACACATGTTTAGATCTAAGATGAGACTTAGGAACTATTCTTAGTTCTGTAATGAACTTTTCATCCAAACAATCAACTTGCAGCTTCATTTACAGCTATATACTTTGTCTTTATCACTAAACTAGCAACTCTTTGCTGTTTGGAACCTTTCAAATTCACTGCACCACTGTTCAAGGTAACGCTTTACCTTATAGTGGATTTTCTGTCGTTTTCGTCTGTCTGAAAAACTTGAGTCTGTTAAGCCCTCTAGTTTTAATTCAGACCCACCATGTATGATCACATCCTTAATGTCAGTTAAGTACTTTAAGATGTTTTTCATTGTCTCACAGTGAACTTCTCCAGAATATGACTGATCAACATCAGGTCTCATACATTTCATTGCATACATGACAGTTACTCATGCGATCTCTTTTTTTGGAGTCTATGGGGACTATTAAGAGAGATACACTCCATGGCTCATCAACATGAGACATCACATGGAGTTTGCCATGCTAAACAACTTTAACATCAAATGAATATACGTTCATTGGGTTAAGTCGAGCTCTTCCCAAATCATTCATGGAGGAATGTTTAGACAACTTTATCTTTACTGATTCTAGCATTGGCATGTCATTCCGTATCCATAGTATATCAACATATAATACTAGGAATGTCACGACGCTCCCACTGACCCTTTTGTACGCACTAGAACTCTTACCTCATCGTATGTAACTCTGGATTATCATCTTCTATGATACGTACCTCATCATCATCATCCATAATGAATCCATACCTCCTAGGTATCTTCGGTAATATTCCAGATTTACGATTCGATTGTGGTATAATAGGTCCATCTACAGGTTCCTCTTATTTGACTTATAGTGTTTTGTGGTTCTTGAACTCTTCAAGATCTATTATCCTCCCACTAGCCCCTTTAATGATAAACATCTTTATCTTAGAAGGCAGCGTGTTTCGCAACCAACACCTTTTGCTAAGTAGGATTATAGAACATATACCCTAAATTTACTTTAGGATGTCCCACAAATCTATACTTGCCAAATCGTGTCCCAAACTTATCCTTTGAAACTGTTTCATATAAGTTGGACAACCCCTTATCTTAACATACTTAAGATTAGGAATCCTCCCTGTCCATAACTTTTATGGAGTCTTGGGGCCGGATTTTGAGGTTACCTTTTCGTAGATATGCAGCCATTTCTAGGACATTACCCCAGAAGGATACTGGAATATCGGTAAAATCATTATGGACCGCACCATGTCCAACAAGGTACGATTTTTCCATTCAGATACATCAATCAATTATTGCGTATCAGGATGTGTCCATTATGAGAAAACCATTTGAGATGATCTAGAAACTTATTGCACAAGTATTTATTCCTTGATCTAATCAAAGAATCTTAATACTTTGTCAATTTGTTTCATTTCTGAATTCTTTGAACCTTTCAAATAATTCACACTTGTATTTCAACAAATACATACATTCAACTCTTTGGATGATCATCTCCTTTTCTTATACTAGTTTGTTAAATTTGAAAAATATATTTTTCACGTAAGTCAAGTATACAAAATCCATTAAGTAATATTTCAGTTCTATACAAAACATTATTATTATAAATAGAACAACAATTGTTCTTAAATATAATACCAAAGATTTCATTGTCCAACAATAAAATAGTAATAATGTTTCCTAACGAGAACTGGAATACAATAACAACTTATTGACTTAATAGACTTGCTCGTAGGCATTACTAAACTATAAGTTCCTATGGCTAATGCAGCAACCTTTGCTTCATTTCCCACACATAGGTTTACTTATATTTGTTTAGCTTTCTACTTCTACTTGGTCCCTTCATAAATCTATATTTATGATAACCAAAGTCGGTATCCAATACCCAAGTAGAACCTTGACTTAAAGAAAAATTTATTTTAAATCATGAACAAAATTGTATTTGTAACCGAAACTTCACTAAGCTTCTTTGGTTAGCCACTGCAAGATGCTTCTTGCAGTTTCCTTCCAGTGTCCATGCTTATTGCATTGGAAGCAAACTCCTTTGCTATCCGTATCAGTTTTGTTCTTATTATCCTTTGTTTTTTCCCTTTCTATTTACCTTCTTAGAATCGTTCTTCTTTTCAGAAGATCCTTTGGCCCCTACCAGTAAGACATGGTCTTTCTTGATTGGAAAGTGACTCTCAACATTTTTCAACATGTTAAGCAAATCAGCGAGGCTGATATCTAGCTCGTTCATATGAAAAATTCACAACAATTGTGAAAGGAGTCCGGAAGTGAGTGCAAGATCAAATCTTAGCTCAACTCTCCATCCATGACAAAACTCGTTGTCCTAATTGATCAATCAAATCGATTATGTTAAGGACTTTTATCTGTACCGTAGTGTCATCGGTCATTCTAGATCGGAAGAGCTCTTTAGATATCTGATATCTATCAGTCCTACTTTCCTCACCATCAACTACTTGATGTGCAGGAATATAATAGGAGCATCCATAATTTCATGCTGACGCTGAAGCTCGTTACTCATGAATGCGAGCATGATGCATTGAGCCAACTATGCATCATCTAGCCACTTTCTAAAAGTAGCAATATCTTCCTCAGAGGCATTGTCTGCAACCATTACAGGGATAGGCGTATTAAGGACATAAGATAGCTTTTCAGCCGTGAGAACTATTCTCAATTACCTTAACCAATCCGTTTAATTCGGTCTGGTTAATTTAGCATCTAATATGCTACGCAGTGATAGTAATTTAGACATTGTAAAATTCTGTAAATGAATTTGTAATTAACAACATTTTAACATACATTCTTTTATTAATTACCAAAATAATTTAGGTCTTGTTTTAAATTGGTATCTCCCACTATTTTCTTCAAACTATATTACCCTCAATATATATAGTTCGGCAAAATCTAATTAAAGATTTGCTAGTGAGAATAAGGATCCCATTTCAAATGTATATAGCCTTGTGTGTGCACAACAAACTATATATAAATAAATAGGTAGACAACTCTTGTCAATTACATCAACTATGTAACTCCTTGTATTTTGCCTCTTAAATCATAATGGTCAAGTGTGTGCACATCCGAACTAAAATGATTTAAGTTAAGTCAGACCCAGCATTTCTATATAAGTGAAGAGAAAACTACAACCCTTGTGTGTGCACAACAAAGCAGTAATGTTCAATTCCTTATAAACATCATATGTAATAAAAACAACATCTTAAATATTTAATACTCGCCTTGTGTGTGCACAACAAACTCATATTAAATATTCAATACTCTATTGTTTCTATCATGCTAGAAGGCGACGTTCGATATTCTAAATATCTTTGAACGTTACAACTTAATATTTAAAATTTGAGGGGTTTGTTATTAATTTGTCTCATCTTGTTTAGCGCGCATGCACATATATATATAAAATACGCGTCATATTAATAAACATACGAAGCATGTTTGCATAATATATAATATATATATAGTATAAGCATGCACATATAGAATACTATATTCTACCCGGATTGATTATGGACTTTTATTCTAGTTTGGTTCACTAGAGCCATCAAGTGAACCAAAAGGTCAAACTTAGGGGTTGCAAGAATTAAATTTAAATATAACTATTACATTTAAACCCGGGCTCCATTACAAACGGGTCTTCAAGCGCTCCTTGATCCTTGATCTCCAATTCTTCAAAATTAATTCTAACTATTCCTATTACAGAACTATTTAAAAAAAATAGAAACCTTGATCAGCAGTCAAGGGGAAATACATAGGAGGGAGATAGAATTTACATTAAGAAAAATTTAGAGAAGACGAGGTACGCAGACCCCATTTTAATAAAACCCATACATTCATGCATCCAACTAAAATAAAATCCAATCACATTGGTCAATAGTCCATAATCAATCCCATTTATTATCATACACATCACCATATGTATCAATAAATAACATTCATCTCATGAATAATTAACATTTAATATATATATTGATATCATTTAATGGGCAAATTTAGTTAGTATAAAATCTATTTTTGAATCAAAATAAACTCCTTTATTTTAATCCAAATTTAAATCAAAATAAAACTATTTTATTTTAATTTATCCAATTTTGAATAAAATAAACTATTTTATTTTAATCAAAATCATTAATCAAAATAAACTCCTTTATTTTAATTAATTATGGAATCCAATTCCATGTAAAAAAAACTTTATTAAAGGAAACACAGATTTTCTTTCCTATTCACAAATAAACTCTTTTATTTTGAATAATATGAAATCTTATTTCATATTCTAAATAAACTCCTTTATTTAAGGAAAGATGTATTCACTTTCCTATTCACAAATAAACTCCTTTATTTTAGGAAACATGAAATCCAATTTCAACTCCAATTAGTAATCATGGAATCCAATTCCAACTCTAATTAGTAATCATGGAATCCAATTCCAACTCTAATTAGTTAGCATGAAATTTAATTTTAAAATTAAAATAAACTTTTTATTTTAATTATAAAATAATTGGAAATAATATATTATATATATATAATATATTATAAAATAACCTAATATATATATATATCGGCATATCCTTATCTTTAAAACAAACATCACCTGTAAGTTTTTTCAAAAGAAATCAATCTTGATTCATATAAAGAAACTCACGTGGGAACCTTCCACGTTGCCTAGTAGGTGATAACTTTATCCTGTATCATCCCCTTTAAAGTCACCTTGTCACGAAATCACGGAACAGTTACGCGAATGACGGAAGGCTAAAAAAAACGGGATGATCAATTTTTTTTTTTAAAAATAAATTTTATACAATAAAATTATGCCCAATTAAATTATTCTAAACACATATCAATATACATATCAAAATAAAATAATTAATAATTCGCATAAAGGTTTGGCTCTGATGCCACTGTTAGATTTGTCATATTCAAGAACGCAATCAAATTGCATAAAATTATGCGAAAGCGTGGAAAATCAGAGTTTAAAATTTTACAAACCATAAACCCGGATCACCCTTTATGCGCAATTATTAATTAAACGAAAAAGAAAGAACAAGAATCATACCCTTGAAGATCGAGCTTCCTCAGGTACAAGTTCACCTCCAAATCCTTTCGCGTTCAACTTGAATCCACCGGGTTTGGTTCCTTCATTTGATCAACGTTAGCCACCCAAGTGTTTGGCCTCTAGAGGTGATCCACCAAGGAAGAACAAAATTCAAGAAGATGGGTATTTGGCTCAAACCCTAGTTTTCTATCTCTATAGAAAAGGGGCGTACTCTCCAACAATTATTGGAATTACGTATTCAAATAATATGTCAACCTCTCTCTCACACATAATAAGACTCCTCTTATTTATAGATGTGGGCAACCCATCCTTAACAATTAAAAAATTAGGTTTTATTTTAATTAATTAAACTCTTTTAATTAATTAGGCTCCTAATCTTATTAGGAATAATTAATTAACCTTTTAATTAATTAAGCTCCCTAATCTTATTAGGGATAATTAATTAAACTCTTTTAATTAATTTGCCTCCTAATCCTATTAGGATATTTGAGAGTACTTTTATTAATTAATTCCCAAACTCCTTTAGGAATTAAATAACAATAATAGTAATAATAATAATAAGACTCCTCTTATTAATTTATATTTAATATTTCTAAAATATTAAATAATAAATATTAAGCTATTTAATTTATTCTATCACCATAGATTAAATTAAATATACTTAACTTATTATTACGATTATGCCATTAACTTCTTAAATAATTATTCTTCCTTTTATGGTGTGACCCTTTAGGTTCTCCATATTAAACCGGTTGTGAATAAATCAATTAGAACAATTCTAATCTTATTTAAATAAATAAATTAAAATATTAATTTATTTAAATAAATAATATTTATTCTACAATAGGGATAAGCCTCTCTAGCGATCAACGACTTTCCGGATAATATAGATTTCAACATTAATCATAAAAGAACCTTTGAGTAAATAGTAACCGTATAATTCAATCCTTCCACCATACAATGTCCCAATTAAATATAAGACATGGAATTTCTGTCAAGTCTTATTTTATTTAATTATATGTATTTCGACTCTTAAATGCACAACTCCAAATAATGCAAATTAGAAACTCCTTTCTAATTTCATTCTGCCTTGGCCAAGGACTACTGAGTTGTCATTTACCGAATCACATAGGACATTTCTCTTCTTTTACTAGAAGTGGTAGATTCTTTATTGATCATACATTATCTCCATGTACAACTTATTATACTCAAGCATACCCTTTGATATACCCTAAGGGTCTTAAGGAATAAGTCAACGTATAACTTATCATACACAAGATACTATGATGATCTCAAGTCCAAGGATCACTTGTACTACTATCACTATAGGAATTCCTATTGACATGCAAGTAAAACTCCATTAGGTATTCCTTAGCGAGTCACGTTCAGTAAACTTATTCTCTAATAAGCACCTACATACTTGCTTTAGTGTCTCCACACAAATGATCATGAGATCAATCATCCTCATCCAATGAGCAAGCAACGTATGTACCAATCTATCCGGATTCACTAATCCCCAATTTAGTAATCCAACGATTGGGAACTATTTTAGTTTTAAGCTTTCTAAGAATTTAGATCTCATTAGAATGATCATCATCTTTATTCTAAAAGTATTGCTTAAAACTATGGGTTTATCACATATTATAAAATAACATCATGTAGATAATTAAAAACCTTTAATAAATTAATACTTTTTATTAATAAATGAATAAGATTGTTACAAAGTATATGCTTTATCATCAAACATGATTGGCTTGTGTGCATACTACTTTCAATATAATAATAGATAAAAGAAATTATTATGTTATAAATATATTTTGGAACATAAAATTAAAATTAAGTATATATAATATAAGAATATATAGATTTTAATGTGTGAAAAAAAATCAACCATTAGAAATTAAAAGGAAATGTAAACATTACAACAAACATATGCATAAAAGTAATAACCATTTAAAATAATTTTTGTAAAGAAAATAGTTTTATAAATATATAACAAATTACTAATTTGAGTATATAATTATATATTATTATCATGAATAAATGTAACTTTTTAATAAATATTCATAATATTATATTATTAAAGAAGATGATATATATATTTAATTTTTTTTATTATATTATTAAATAAAGATAAAAAAAATATAAATAAGAAGAAATTTTCAACTATTAAAAATATAAATATAAATAAGTAATTTAAATGCAACATGTATATGCATAAATAATTATGAGATGATATCTAACATACCTAAATTCATAAATAATTTACAAAATCTTTCAAAACTTAAGGGTACTTTAGTAAATATATCAGCAATATTTAAATCTGTATCAATATATTCTAATTTAATAATGCCACTGTTTACGTGATCACGTAAAAAATGATGTCTAACATCTATATGTTTTGATCTAGCATACAATACAGTATTTTTACTTAAATTTATAACACTTGTATGATCACATAATATTGACACACAATCAAATTTTATATTATAATCAGCAAGGGTTTGTTGTAACGATCGAGACTTTTTTTTATGTAATTTAAAATATTTATTGAATTAAATAAATAATTTAGTTGATGTGATTATTGGTTAAATAAATTGTTGATTGATTTGTTTATTTATTAATTAAATAAATAATTCATGAATTGATGTGGTTTAATTTAATTAAGTGAAATATATTAATTAAGTTTACGTTTGGTAATTTTGTGGTTTGAGGTTTTAATTTAATGAGTTAATTAAATGGATTGTTAACTAATTATTATATTATATAATGATAACATTTTAATTTCATTTGTTAATTAAATTAGAGAGTTGGTAATGATTAAATGAATTGTTGAATAATTATTGTAGCATCCCCAAATCCTGGTCCCAATCACCACATATCTGGTAAACTAATTTTATACTATTGCGGAAGATATAAACATAAATTGTTTATTCATTAAACTTTACACATAATCTCCAAGGTCGAGAACCTTCACTTAATACATGTATTCTATATTTATCGGACATACAAAGTAGGGCTTCTTCTGTATCCGACGTATTCATCCTAATCTGCATTGTTTATCATGATATAGCAAGGGTGAGCAACAAGTTTTCCCAGCAAGTATAAGTTCAATAAAAGATATTAAAAGATATATCATGATTGAAAGAATCGAATAATAGCCTGTCTAACTTTCAACAATATAAACATTGTGAAAGAGCATGAACAAATTTTCATAGCTGAATGACCAAGTCAATAAAAATGAATGGCCAATAATGAACATGAATAAATCAAATGGATCTTATGGTAATTGTAGTAGCCCCGAATCCAGGTCCCAAATCACCTCGGATTCGGTATACTATTTCTATAACTATTTGCGGAAGATATAAACATAAATTGTTTATACAATACATTACACACTATTCCCCAAGGTCGAGTAACCTTAACTTAATACACAATTCATAAAATATCTAAAATAGAACACATTTATCAAACTATACACTATTACAAACTAGCTACACTTTATATCCCAAGCTGAACTTGGCTTTAATCGTTTCCTATATCCGAACGTATTCGCCTTATCTGCAATGTTTTATCATGATATAGCAAGAGTGAGCATGAAAGTTGCCCAGCAAGTTTATATACAATAATATAACGATATATCATGATTGAAGAGTATGAATAATGGGCTTGCTATAATTCATCAATATAATTGAGAACTAGCACTAACAAATTTTTGACTGAACAAGTATTATACATGAACAAACATTTCTGAACCAACTGGTAATGAAGGTGATCAGCCTTTCATACCTGACTTATACATGCAAGATGTACATAATACAATTTTCGTGGCAATCAGTAATGATTAACCATCAGCTTGAATAAAATACTCTTATTAGAGTTAAGTACAAAGAAACTTGCCTGAACCGTTGATTACCGCAACACAATTTATAACGCTTTATCAGAAGACCTAATATTAATAATATAGATCTCCAATATTAGAATAATATCATCACAGTATATTACTGTTATATTTATACACACAGAATAATCTATAGCACATAACCCTATCAGTCTTTACAACACATAAGACTTAGTATCAGGTCAAACTATTTCAGTCTGACTTGAAACCGACACAATTCTATCATCCCGACGGTCTAGTCGGACGAATATCGAGTTTAAGTTCAATTAAACTCTTACTTAATATTTAACAATATCACAGATAATTTCTAATCAGACAAAACATTTTTCCTAGGCTCGTAATAATTTTTGGATAATTATTACCATTTATCAACATTAAAACCGTATTTAAATGAATTAAATACCACATAATACCTTTATCATTAATATTTATTTATTATAAAATATTAATGAAAATCATTACATAATATTATAATATAATTATAATATATCAAAGTATTTTTAATACCATAAAATCATAATTATATGATTTTCCAACACTTTAATCCATTATTCGATAATTGCTATTAATATTAAAATATTAATATTTTCATGCCAAAATATCAAAAGTTATATTTTATAACTTAAAATATTTTTAGATCACTTAAATCATTTTTATATAATTTATAAAGCATTAATTCCATTTTTCCTTAATTTATTTAATATAGTTATTAAATAAACTAATTATCATTAATATTGAATTATTAATGAAATTCATCCCAAAATATTAAAAGTCATCAAAAATAACTTAAAATATTTTCTTATACCATAAAATAATTTTTCATGATTTTTCATGAATTAAAATTATTTTTAAATAATTTATTTAATACAATAATTAAATAAAGAAATACCATTTATATTCCAAAAATATTAAATATTTTCGAAATATACTTAAAATAGTTAAAAACTATTTTTCAGACTTTAAAATAATTTTTCATAATTTAATATGTATTTTTAATAATTAAAAACTAATTTTTTCTAATTTTTAATCATTTTCCGGAAAATAAAAAATAAAACTGTCGCTAAAGGGCTATAGCGACACTTTCTGTCGCTATAGGTGTTCTTGAGTGTTCTTGCGCTTCATAGTCAGAGTTCGGGTGGGTAGGTTTGACCGTCTTTTAATCTATGATCTATTTATTTTCGAGGCTACTGGATGGTTTAGAACTGTAGTATAAATGTAATACTATCATTATCTATAAATTTCATGGCAATCCAACAACTGAACATCAAGATCTGGGCAGCCGAAAATCATGTCAGGCCTGTTCTTCATTTTCTGGGTTACCCAGAAAATGAAGAACAACTAAGGTACCTACTTTCAAGCCTTTGATCTTAGTATTCTGGGCTCGTTTGGTGTGATATAAAAGTTCACAATTGTAGTATTGATGTCAGAGTACAACTTTATAACATCATAACAACATAAAAACATTATCTACCAAAGATCTGGTCCGGTCAAAGTACGGGTCAGGCACTGTTCTTCACGATTTCTGGGTTTTCCAGATTTCGTCAAGAACAGTCGGTCAACGGTAGTTTGACCACTCATATCTTGGCTCATGCTACGGATCTGGTTGATCTAAAGCCTTAGATATGTAGTTTACACAGCAGGCTATAAGAATAAAACAACAACATGGTCAAAACATTAAACCACTGCAAGATCAGAAGGATAGAACATCTTGTCAGGCGATCTGGGTTTCTGGGTTTGCCCAGAAATTCAGAAAACGTGATCGGTCAACGACCTTTGACCGCTTGTAATTTACGATCTAGACATGCTATAGGGTTGATTCAAGTTTCAGATTAAAGCCCTATCAACAAAGAACATATCTATAACATTACATACACAAAACATCAAATACACACAGATCTAAAGCCTCTGACATTTGACTGTCAGGCCACTTTTCAAAGTTTTTTCCAGATTTCTAAAAATGCAAGATTCGAGTATCTTGATGTTATGGATCTGGGATTTAACAACCCAGATCACTAAATGACACCTAAATACACAACATTAACTAATCAACAACAACATTTAACACCAAATCATGAGATTTCAAATTTTTAGGGTTTTATACCTTTTGAGCTTGATTTCTGATTTCTGTCCTTGATGATCTGATCTTGTTAAGCCAATAGATGATTTTGTCTTAACTACTCACTCCTTTTCACTCTCATTTTCGGATTTTAGAGAGAGAGAGGCTTGGGAGCAAATGAGAATTAAAGAGGTCTTTTTCTTTCTTTTTAATCTATTTAATTCAATACATGTGGCTGAGTTGCTAGCTAGATAGACTGATTTGCTGGAATTTTTAGTCAAAAAGGCTAGCATTAGTAGGTCACCAAATCAAGATTTGGTAAGATTTACACTCAACATTTTATAAAATGTGACAAAAGGGCATACTTGTCATTTTTTAAACAATTTTAATTCTAGAATTAGTATTTGATGAAACCCTTAGGGTTTAGGGTTTGAACATTTTAGGGTTTAGGTTTTAACCCTTAACTTTGTAAATTTAATTTCTGCATTTCCGAATTTCGGTTATAAAAATAGAAAATTAATATTTCTAACTTATAATTAGAATTTTCTAATTATATAAAAATTTCATAATCATAAATTCATTCTTGCTAAGATTAGCATTTCATAATTACAATCGCTAATTAAGCAATTAGGGTCAAAATGGTCATTAAGGTATATAAACCACTAATTAGGTTTTCTAATAGAAAAATAAATTTTCCAATTTTAGATATTAAATTTTCGTAATTAGATATGAGTTTTGTAATTACTCATAAATTGAAATAATTAGGATTAGGATTTCCTAATTAACATTGCTAATTTTAGCAATTAAATCCACAATTGAGCATTAGGGTTTCTGACAGAACAATTAGGGTTCCAAAAATTGGAAATTAAGGTTTTTTAATTAATTCACCTTTACCCTAATTAATACTTAACTAATAGCACAAAAGCATTAAAATTCTCTGTTATATTCCCAGATTAGGGTTTCATTTTATCAAAATCTGAAATTAGGGTTTTCAGATCTGGTTTTAGGGTTTTCAAATAATCAATTCGGGTTTCCAATAATTCATTAGGATTTTCCCTAATTAATTTAATATTAATGACGTTTAACCTTGTATATAACATTGCATTCCCGGTCTAGGGTTTTCAATATCCGAATTAGGGTTTCGGATTCTCAGAACTGAAACTATGGTTTCCAGAACCAATTTCTAGGGTTTCTTATCAGACGTTAGGGTTTTCTAACTGAACGTTGACGTTCTTAATATATAATTAGGGTTTATCACAGATGTAATTTATCTGGTCAACCCATGACCCACGTCCAAATTGTCAACATGATACTGCTTTGTGGAGTAAAAATTTAAGAATGCTCAGAAGAATATTTCCATTAAAAGATACTGGATGAAGCGCAAATATCAAGGATATTTCACCAATTTCATGGAGTATAGAAGCCAAAACTTTAACCAAAAGAGTATCATAGAATATATGAAACTGCAATGGATTTTCACCCGCAATTCGGTAATCCACGTAGACAGCTCATTTCTATAATTTAATAAGAAATGAATACGAAGGGTCATTCACCATGCATGTGGTAATCCACGTAGACAGGTTATTCCAACAGAATAATAAAGAATGGAATAACAGAAGGATTCACCATTTGTGCGATAGACTGCACAGACATGATATACTCGAAGAAAACTTGCACTGCGCTCAAATCTTTCTTAAACCCTAAAGAAATATGCTCAAGATTATAGAAGAAGAACTCTCTCCATAGTTTCTCTCTATAGAGTTTCAGTGAATACGTAAGAAATAATGAAGGAATGAACTTCTATTTATAGGAGAATAGACTGAATAGTAACTAATTCATGAACGATCCAGATTGATTTACTTTTAATCGGACGGTCTATATTTAAAGCAAAATCTTTTAAATAAAATATAATATATTCTATGTATAATCAAATAAAACGAATAACTTTATAAAAGTATTTTGTTTTATATAAAAAGATTTTACTATGCAAAATACTATGCAGGCACTATGCAACACTATGCATAATAAAATATGATATACTCTATTTATAGATTAACTTTATAAAAGTATTCTGTTTTATATAAAAAGCTTTTCTGTTTTATTATATTAATAATACTAATAAAACAAAACTTATCACCTTTATTATAATTTCAACCAACGGTCTGAAAAATTAACACATCTCTTTATGGAATAATATTGTACTTAAAAATAATTTGAACCGAAAAGAAATATATTTTTCGGGTGAATTGTATCCCCTGAATAGTACTTCTAGAATAGTACCTTGTGAATAGTACCCCGACACAAAAAGGGTCCCAAATACCCGAGTGAACAATACTAGAGTGAATAGTAATCTGGTTAATAGTAACACGTGAATAGTACTTCGATACAAAAAGTGCCCCAAATACTCAAGTGAACAATACCAGAGTGAATAGTAACCGGGTATTTTATGACAACTTGTCTACTTTAAAAAATTTTCAAATATAACCCTTAACTTTAAACTTTTATCAATTTAACTATTTACCAAAATAGAAAAATTGAATACTTTTATTTCATAAAATTCGTGGTCTCATAATCACCATTCCTTACGAAATTTCGCTCTCGAAATTTATGTACGTACCTGATATTCGAAGAGATGAGAATGCCTTGCTTTTTTTTTTTCTGGATTGTACCTTCCCGGTTATTTCCTCTCTATCATGATTTTTCATTTCTCATCTCCTGCATTTCAAATATCATTCTAGAATATAGTTTTAAAATAAGGGTTAATTGACATACCACATAATACCCCTATATTCTGACCGACCAATTAAATAACAAATAAACTTAGGTAGGTCATACTAGCGAAGGAATTCTCTGTCTCTCCCCTCCTAGTTCTTGTCTCACATCTCAGCCAAGGATCATATCCCTAAGCTTTGATACGAACTGTGACGCCCCCCAAATTGGTATACATCACCCATCTTGAGTTGCCAAATACATGGTACAGAATTCAAATACAAACTTAATTATACAACATGAGCTGTGAGTTTTAATTCAAATATTGTCTTCTAGACAATTTACAAACTCAATGGGGTCCACATTATATTTATTATCACACTATTTCACAGAATAGTGAGGACTACTAATGCACCATCTAGGACCATCACTCTGTTCCCCGACTAGTTCCTGCTACGTTCTCATTTCCTGAAGAGAACAATGAAAGCAAAAGGGTGAGCTCAACTAGCCCAGTAAGGAATATTATAACTAAGATAATGTAGAATAATTTATCATTAGCCTTCAACGGTGTTAAACTGATAAAATATAATAAACATTAAGTTTAATTGCAGCGGAACAAGCAATCCATTAGAAGAGTCAAGTAGAGAATAAAATCTACTATCTTCTATGAATTAAAAGGTTTTTCTTTACTTTTATCGCTGAGACTCAGCTCAATAAATAATTCACATCATCAAATCATCCCTGCACTACAGGCCAAGGATATTCTTTAGTATCACGACCACGAATTATCCATGCACTACGGGCCAGAGATAATCGTGTTTTCATCAATGGTCCTGATCATGCCGTAAAATAATTTATCTTTTCACCCTTGGCCGAAGAGAATCCATAGCCATAATCATACCAAAAACTGTCCATTAATGCACTACGGGCCAATGAGGATATTTTTCATATCGTTTGTAACATTACGGTCATGATTATACAGAAAAATTCCTGGTCATAATCATACCAAGTCCATCTATGCACTACAGGCCACAGATGACTTTCAACATAATATAAACATGAGGATGATGACAATGACATAATAATTCAATAAAATAAGTTCAAGAATTAATTTATCTAGGAACCAATAATGTCCAAATTATCAACATGATACTGCTTTGTGGAGTAAAAATTCAAGAATGCTCAGAAGAATATTTTCATGAAAAGATACTGGATGAAGTGCAAATATCAAGGATGTTTCACTAATTTCATGGAGTATAGAAGCCAAAACTTTAACCAAAAGAGTATCATAGAATATTTGAAACTGCAATGGATTTTCACCCGCAATGCGGTAATCCACGTAGACAGATCATTTCCACAATTTAATAAGAAATGAATACGAAGGGTCATTCACCATGCATGTGGCAATCCAAATAGACAGGTTATTCCAACAAAATAATAAAGAATGGAATAACAGAAGGATTCACCATGCGTGCGATAGACTACACATACATGTTATTCCCAATAGAATAATAAATAATGGAACCAGGTCCGGCATAAATGCACAGACATGATATTCTAACAGAATAATAAATAATGGAACCAGGTCCAGCGTAAACGCACAGATAAGATACTTCGACAGAATAATAAATAATGGAACCAGGTTCGGCATAAACGCACAGACAGGATATTCCAACAGAATAATAAATAATAGAACCAGGTCCGACGTAAATGCACAGACATGATATTCCAATAGAATAATCAATAATGGAACCAGGTCATGCGTAAACGCACCGACAGGATATTCCAACATAATAATAAAGAATAGAATAACAGAAGAATTTCACCATGTATGCGGTACTTCGCATAGACATGTTATTCGAACATAATAATAAAGAATATAATAGCAGAAGTTCTCTTCACGAATAAGAAAGAAAGAATATCCCTTACGAGTATAATAAATAATATCCCTTACGAGTACAACAAATAATATCCATTACCTTTGAAAGAAAAGTATTCCGGCTGGTAGGGCGAGGATATACTCGAAGAAAACTTGCACTACGCTCAAATCTTTTTTAAACGCTAAAGAAATACGCTCAAGATTATAGAAGAAAAACTCTCTCTATAGTTTTTCTTTCTAGAGTTTCAGTGAATTCGTAAGAAATAATGAAGGAATGAGCTTCTATTTATAGGAGAATGGACTGAATAATAACTAATTCATGAACGGTCCAGATTGATTTACTTTTAATCGGACGGTCCATATTTAAAGCAAAATCTTTTAAATAAAATATAATATATTATATTTATAATCTAATAAAATGAATAACTTTATAAAAGTATTATGTTTTATATAAAAAGATTTTACTATATAAAATACTATGCAGGCACTATGCAACACTAGGCATAATAAAATATGATATATTCTTTTTATAGAATAACTTTATAAAAGTATTCTATTTTATATAAAAAGCTTTTCTATTTTATTACATTAAAAATACTAATAAAACAAAACTTATCACCTTTATTATAATTTAAACCAACGGTCTGAAAAATTAGCACATCTCTTCATAGAATAATATTGTACTTAAAATGATTTGGACTGAAAAGAAATATATTTTTTGGGTCAATAGTACCTCATGAATAGTACTTCGGGAATAGTATCCTTTGAATAGTACCCCGACACAAAAAGTGTACCAAATACCTGAGTGAACAATACTAGAGTGAATAGTAATCGGGTGAATAGTAACTCATAAATAGTAACTTGTGAATAGTACTATGACACAAAAAGTTCCCCAAATACTCGAGTGAACTAGAGTGAATAGTAACCGGGTATTTTATAACAACTTGTCTACTTTGAATTTTTTTACATATGACCCTTAACTTTAAACTTTTATCAATTTAACTATTTACCGAAATAGAAAAATTGAATACTTTTATTTCATAAAATTCAGGGTCTCACAATCTCCCCTCCTTATGAAATTTCGCCCTCAAAATTTACGTATGCATCTAATATTCGAAGAGATGAGAATACATTGCTTTCTTTTCGGATTGTACCTTCCCGGTTATTTCCTCTCTATCATGATTTTCAATTTCTTATCTCATGTATTTCAAATATCATTCAAGAATATAGTTTCAAAATAAGGGTTAATTGACATACCACATAATACCCCTATATTCTGACCGACCAATTAAATAACAAATAAACTTAGGTAGGTCATACTAGCGAAGGAATTCTCCGTCTCTCCCCTCATAGTTCTTGTCTCACATCTTAGCCAGGGATCATATCCCTAAGCTTTGATACCAACTTTGACGCCCCCAAAATAGGTATACATCACCAATCTTGAGTCGCCAAATACATAGTACAGAATTCAAATACAAACTTTATTATACAACATGAGCTGTGAGTTTTAATACAAATATTGTCTTCTAGATAATTTACAAACTCAATGGGGTCCTCATTATATTTATTATCACACTATTTTATAGAATAGATGTAACATTGTAGAATTTTAAAGTGTAATATTAAATATTTATTGAATTATATAAATATTTAATGGATATGTTTATTGTTGAATAAATAATTTTTTAATTTGAGTTGATGTGGTTTAGTTAATTATTTATGAATAAATAATTAAATATTAAATATTAAATATTAAATATTTATTTTTAATATTAAATATTTATTGAATTATATAAGTATTTAATGGATATGTTTATTGTTGAATAAATAATTGTTCAATTTGAGTTGATGTGGTTTAGTTAATTAATAGTTGAATAAATAATTAAGGAGCTAAGAAAATTTATTGTTAAGAGATTATATACCAATTTAATTTAATAAGTAAGTTAGAGAGCTTATAGTGATTTAAATAAATTATAATATTTTAAATGGGAAATTGTAATTTAAAATGATAGTTGGTTGAATAAAATTATAATTATAAAGGAAATTATAATTATAAGATAATGATTTATGTGTCAAAGTAATTTAATAGATTAGTATTTGAATTAATTAGATTGATTATTTAATTAAGTAGAAGTATGACTAATAACCTTGCTATAAAGGAGTGATTAAAATAAATTAAAAGAGTTTAATTCAATTTTTGCCAAACAAGACCTAATGTCTATTAAGTCTTTAATATAATTGTGTTTTCCAAACAAGGCATAAGGATTAATTGGTTATATTTTTAGTGGTTAACCAAACAAGTTTTATGACTTTTGATTTTCAAAACTCAAATAACTGATATCAGTTATAAGTTTTATATTTATATCATATAATAAATATATATTATATCTTATACGTTATATCATAAGACGTAAGAATAGAGGAGAGAGGTTAGAGAGAAGAAAAGAAAAACTCAGAGGAAGAAGAAGAGAAGAGAGTAAGAAAGGCTAGAGATTGAAAAAAAAGAAGCTTGAGAATAGAAAGGAATAGCTATCATCATCTTCTTCAAGGTATTTCTCCTATTTCTTTTAGTTTTTAATGGTTTAGTTTTTCTCTTCCCAAATTCTCTGTAGAATCCTTGTGTAAACATGAAATTTTGTTGCTATGTAGCTTTATATGACATACTAGTGATGTTAAAACGATTTTCATAAGTTATAGTCAATGTATTGTTGTTATGTATGTAGTTAGTGAAGAAAACCTTTTTACAGAGAGTTTTTGGTGAATGAGTATGTGTTAATTTAAAGTAGAAATTGAGGGTTAATTAGTTATTTAGTTGATAAATTGATCATCTAATTTGATAGAGTATGTATAATTATTGATAAGATGCTTTGAATTAATTGTTTTGGTTGAAAAACAAAATTTACAGTGTTGGTTTTCCTTGAAATATCAAAAATAGAGTTTTTGTCAAAAACAATGAAATTGGATGTTTTAAATTCATTGTTTATGTTGTTGTATGGGTAGAAACATGTTAGAAGTTCTTGAATTATGTTTACATAAAGTTTTTGTATGAATTGCATGTGAATTAGTCTGTTAGAAACGAGCTTTTAGGCCAAATTGGCTTTTTCTTGCACGGTTGTCGAAGTTGTCAGTCGATACTAAAGTTTCGCGCCGCGCCGCGCCGCAGCCCAGCAGTACGTTACTGGCGCCGCAACACCATCACCACGCCGCAGCGCGAGTTAGCAGAATGGTCTAACAGTGTACTTTTTGTACACGAAATTTTAAGAAAAACATTACGTGATCATAGTAGGACTGTAAAATATTGATTTTAGTAATTCTATACTATGAATAATTATGTCATTAAAGATTAACTTGTGTTATAACTTGATTATGTGATTAAATAATCAAACATACATGATGTATGTAGTTAGTTAAGTTGTAAAGTGGTAGTGACTAACTATGTCATGATGACGTATATATATATATATATATATATATATATATATAGGGTATTGTGATTCGAATTGATTCAGTTTAGCCTACGAGCAAGGCAAGTTTTCTAATCCTTTATATTGTTGAACTAATTATTGTTTTCAATTCGATTACCTTATAATGATGCAAGCTGTCTAAACTTTAGTTTGATGTTGAACAAGTTATTCTTGTATTTCACTTGTTGTTTAGCATGCATAGCTAAATTGCTATGAATGTTTAGTATTCAATTCTAATTAACCTTTGCTTAGTATTGTTCAAGCAAGGTATGCTGTAGTTATTCAAATTGTATGCTATTAGATTATTCCTAATGCATGACTTTAGTTTATTATAATTGATTCAATCACTATTATTCTATAGTATAGTGTTATTGGTCTTATTCAACTACTCCTTAGTTGATGTTCGTTAAATTTCAAATTTCCTTGAAAGCTTATCCAAACCAAACTTAATAAGAAATGAATTCCAGACATTTATTTAATGAATGTCTGAAACAAATAAATGTCTGAAACAGCCCCCGGAAAATTTTCATCCACATAGACAGCTCATTTCCACAATTTAATAAGAAATGAATACGAATGGTCATTTGTGAAGCCCCCAAAATAGGTATACAACACCCATTCTGAGTCGTCAAAATACATGGTATAGAAACAACTACAACTTCATTCATACAATTGTCGTGCAAAATACGACAAAACATAAACTGTGAGTTTAAATATAAATACTGTCTAATAGAGAGTATACAAACTCAACAGGAGTCCTCATTAAAATTATTGATACACTATTTTACAAAATAGTGAGGACTACTAAAACAACTCTCTTGAACCATTACTCCATACCCCGACTAGTTCCCGTTATATTCTCATCTCCTAAGAAGAAAAATGGAACAAAAATGAAAAGAGTGAGCTCAACTAGCCCAGTAAAGAATATTATGACTAAGATAATATACAATAAATTATCCTTAGTCTTCAACAGGGAAAAATCTGATAGAATACAATAAACAACAAGTCTTAGATCAACAACTGCACCGGAAACAACAATTCATTAGAAGAGTTAAGTAGAGAATGAAATCTACTATCATATACGAATTTAAAAGTCCATCATCGATATTTTATCCCTGTAACATCAATCAATATACATCTTGAATCAAATAGTCATCTTTGCACTATAGGCCAAAGATATTCATCAGTCGGTCATGTTCATCTCAACACCTGTTCATCTTTGTACTACGGGCCAGAGATAATCATGAAGAAATAATTTATCTTTGCACTACAGGCCAAAGATATTCAGTTATATCATCATTTAGGATTGAGGATGATGAAAAATATATTTTAAAGAAAACGAATCCAGTGAGACAAAAGAACAAATATTAAGGATTCGTACTTTATACAATCCAAGTTCAAAAATACTTCATAAATAACCAAAGTGGAGTAAAATTCAAGAATGAAGACCAAAATATAGATCCAATCAAAGATAGGAATCATAACAGAAAATCTTGGACACACAAAAAAAAATTTAATTTTTTTGTGAATAGTGTTGTATTCGTGAATAGTGTCGTATACGTGAATAGTAACTCCGACACTAAAAGATAGAAATTTCACAAAAAAATTATCATACTTCGTGAATAGTACTCGTGAATAGTAACTCATGAATAGTAACTCATGAATAGTAACCCCGACATAAAAAAGTTCCAAATTTGATAAAAAGTTTTAACCAATATTTCGGCATAATGATATTGAAGAAATAATATCACTTATAAAGAAAATAACATCCCTTACCTCGTAAAAATAGTACTTCTAGTTGAAACACCGGATATAAGCTATGACTTGAACTTGCACTGTATAACAACACTCAAAGTATCAAAATACTCACAAGAATACACTCAATATATCGAGAGAGAAAGAGAGAGAAGATTTCAGTTTCTGGTGTGATTTTCAATTCTAACCTAAGTACCCTATTTATAGGAAAATGCTTCGAACACCAAAGCAAAAAATTTAATAAAATAATAATATATTTATATAATTTTCCTTAGCCCGCCTCTAGACATCTGAATTCAACACATTGATAACACATTTAAGCTCAATCAATTGAACAAAAACATTTTTCTTAAAAAAAATAACTAAAACTTTCAAAAATCAATTATTTCGGAACTTCAATAATTCATAATAAATATCCCTTTTATCAGAAAAATTTGAACCACATGTCTTTGCCGTAGTAAATTTCATTATCTACAATTTTGCAGAAGAAATGTTTTCCAAATTCCAAACAGAAATTGACCGAAATCCACAAACGGACGATTTTACAGGCTATAATCAAATTTCAACCAAGAAATGGGGTCCACCGACACACAAAACATGTTTTAATTATTTAATGTAACAAAAATACTCTTTCTCCTCATATACTAATATATCCCACATTCATTGTAAAAATATCACCTTTATTATATTATTAAAATAATTTATTTAAATGAATTATTTTATCAGAAAAAGATAAAATATTAATTTTCAACAATTGTCACATTAAAAATTTTCTCCATCTATACATAATATTAATATTTTTCTCATCATATAAATCAATAATTAATTATTCACAAATAATATTACAGAATCACAATACTGGAAACCAGGCCGTTCCCAGGAAAGAGGGGGCTTTCCAATAAGAATTTCTCCTTACTGGCGCGCAATTAGGTGACCAAATCTCTCCTTAGACAGAACTTTCTAGACATTGCCAATAATGTTATCTAATAATATTATTCAGATAATATGAATTATTGCTTCGATAATGGAAAATACTGTGTAGTGACAATTATTGAAACAATAGTAATATAGAATATCAATGCAACAATTATTGAATCAATAAAATAAAATACTGAACAGTAATTATTGTAACAATTATTGAGTAGTGCCTTCTTACGTAAGAATCAATAATTGGTGCAATACCGTGTGCTACTGTGCAACAATGCGTATTACTGTGTTTTAACTACCATGTATTCCAACAGTGTTAAAGGTAACAACTACGCCGTTATTTATAAACAACTTATACTTGTCATTTTCTTCATCCAATCGCTTTCTGTTATGGGGCCCACATAAGGCTGCGATGTCGTATGAATATTTCCCGACAGCAAGAATATTCCACGACCAAACGAATATTCCCCGACAATAATGAATATTTTATAACCACTTGCTTATTTAAAAAATATTTGCGCATTTCACCCATAACTAACCACATTAATCAAATCAACCCTTACTATTTCAAAATAATAAATAGAGGAAATTTAATTTTATTTATAATAAGTTTGGGTCTTACAACCTCCCCTCCTTATAAAATTTCATCCTCGAAATTCACATACGTACCTGATGTTTCGAAAAGATGAGTTTACCTCGCTTTCATTTTCGTTTCCAACTCCCAGGTCATTTTCTCAATAGCATGGTTTCTCCACAAAACATTAACCTGTGGTATGACCTTCGTGCGTAGGACATGCTCCTTCCTATCCAAGATCTTGACAGGTACCTCTTCGTACATTAAGTCTTCGACTATCTCTTCCGGTTCTAACTCAATAACATGGTTTGGGTTTTTCACATATTTACGTAGCACAGATATATGAAAAACATTATGAACACGAGACATACTTGGAGGTAACGCGAGTCTATAGGCCACATTTCCTACTCGGTCATGAATCTGAAATGGACCAATAAATCATGGATTGAGCTTTCCTCTCTTCCCAAATCTTGTAACTCCTTTCCATGGAGCCACACGCAACAATATATGATCCCCAATGTAGAATTCCACATCCTTTCGATGAAGATCCGCATAACTCTTTTGTCGATCCTGTGCCATTTGTATACGTTGTCGAATCATTTGGATCTTCTCTATAGTCATTCATACCAACTCTGGTCCCAACAACGCTGCTTCTCCCACCTCATCTCAACATACTGGAGAGCGACACTTTCGTCCATACAATGCTTCAAATGGAGCCACACCTATATTTTCCTGATAACTATTGTTGTAGTAGAATTCCACTAATGGTAGGTACTTATCCCAACTCCCTTTGAAATCGAGGACACAAAGTCTTAATAGATCTTCAAGAGTTTGAATAGTCCTCTCTGATTGCCCGTCCGTTTGAGGATGGTATGCCGAACTGAATCGTAAATCCGTGCCCATAGCTTTTTTCAAGCTAACCCAAAATCTTGAAGTAAATCTTGGGTCACGATCCGAAACTATGGATACTGGCATGCCATGCAACCTCACAATCTCATTCACGTATATACTAGCAAAACATTTAAGGGAATAAGTCTCCCGTATCAGTAAGAAATGGGCTGACTTGGTTAATCTATCAACAATAACCCAAATCGCATTTATGCCTTGAGAAACCGTGGGAAGACCCATAACGAAATCCATGGTAATGTGTTCCCACTTCCATCTCGGAATCTCAAGTGGTTGCAATGGACCCTTAGATACTTGATGCTCTTCCTTTACACGTTGACAAGTTAAACACCTCGAGATAAACTTTGCGATCTCTCTCTTCATATTATTCCACCAAAATGTATGTCGAAGATCACGATACATTTTGGTACTTCCAGGATGGATTGCAAATGGTGTATTGTGTGCCTCCATCATGATCTTGTACTTCAAATCAAAATCGTTAGGAACACAAAGTCTGGAGTGGACTCAAAGTATTCCTTCTTCATCGATTCTTGCCTCAGGAATAATACCTTCTTGTACTTTCTTCTTCATACGCATCAGCTCCGGGTGTGTGACTTGAGCAACTTTAACTTTATCGATTAAAGTTGGTTCTATGCATATACTTGACATCATCACACTCGTTCCTGCATATGATCTTTTACTCAACGCGTCAGCTACCACGTTCGCTTTTCCAGGGTGGTATTGAATAGTGTGGTCATAATCTTTCAACAGCCCGAGCCAACGTCGTTGCCGCATGTTAAGTTTCTTTTGGGTGAAGAAATATTTGAGGCTTTTATGGTCTGGATATATCTCCACTTTCTCCCTATATAGATAGTGCCTTCAGATCTTTAGCGCGAAAACGACTGTTGCCAACTCTAGATCATGAGTAGGATAATTCCTCTCATATTCTTTAAGTTATCGTGAGGCATAGGCTATGACTTTCCCACATTGCATGAGAACACATCCTAACCCTTTGCATGAAGCATCGCTGTAGATAACAAATCCATCCGAACCAAATGGTATTGTCAAAACAGGTGCCGAAATGAGTCTCCTCTTGAGATCTTGGAAACTCTTCTCGCATTCCTCGCTCCATACGAATTTTGTATCTTTACGAGCCAGCTGAGTTAAAGGAGTAGCGATTCGAGAAAATCCTTCAATGAATCTCCGATAGTAACCAACTAAGCCTAGAAAGCTACGTATTTCGATTACCGACTTAGGTTGCTCTCAACTGTGACTCATATAACAACCTTGGATAACACATCACAATGACACCTATCAGTTTACTATCGCAAGAATATGGCGTCCCCTATGAAGAGTCTGGCTTCGGTGCATTCCACAAAAGAAGTCACCAGATAGAGGCTCGGTTATCAACTTCTATAGTTGGGTTATTAACTCCTGAAGTTCAATAGGAGCCATTCGATATAAGATTTTAGAAATGGGTTTTGTACCAGGTTCAAAGTCGATACAAAATTCAATATCACGCTCTGGGAGTAGGCCAGGAAATTTTTCAGGAAATACGTCAGGAATTTTACTAACAACAGGGATATCATCCAAATCTGACGTATTTTTGTTCAAGTCCATAACATGTCTAAGAAAGCTTGATATCCGCTTTTCAATAAACGAATGACTTTACGGCTTGATATGAAAGAGTTTGACTTCAATGGTTTAGTTGCTTGAATTCGAATAACAAGTTGCTTAGGAATATGAAAACTAACAACCTTACAAAAGCAATGAATTTTGCATGATGAGTAGTTAACCAATCAATCCCTAAAATCACATCAAAAGCAAGTATCTTTAAAGAGATAAGGTCAACAGGTAAGGTGATGGTGCCAACTTGGATCAAATAAGATTTATAAACAGTGGATGTGATGAAAGTTTCTCCTAACGGAGTCTCCACAAATAAATCAAAGTCCAATTTCTCCGGAGTCAAGTTTAAACGTTGAGCACAAGCAGGAGAGATAAAAGAATGGGTAGAACCGGTATCTAATAAGGTATAGACTTCGAAAGAATTTATAATTAACTAACCCGTGATACCTTCGTTCAAGTTCCTTGCGTTTTGGGCAGTCACGACAAACGCTCTTCCAGGAACCTTTGACTTTGACTTGTTCGTATCCGCCTCTGGTGCCACCGTCCCAATTGGACTTAACTTTGCTATAGAATACATTCCACTTGTCATTGCTTCGTCGAATTCTTGATCCATGATTTCAATCATTACTCTCCGATCCATATCGAATTGGGGTTGACCACTCTCTATAGGGTAATTCCGAACTCGATGTTGGATTTTCCCAATTGCTGTCCAAAAAGCGAAATCCATTTCATCTATTTTGGCCTTATTGGATCGAACGTCTTTTTCTACAATATCAACGTGTCGTGTAGCTTTTACACATGCATCCTCCATTCTCATTCGTTTGGTTGTTTCTTCTTTCATCAAAACTTTGATCATAACATTCTCAGATTCCAGCTCTAATATCTTATACTCTGCCAAAGAGTGCTTCTGTTCAAGCATCGTACATCGGGTAACACAATTTAGAATTATTGCATCTCTTTGCTCCACGACCGCCTGCCGTTCTTCAGCCTTCTCTTCTAACTCATAAATATGATTTTGTAATTCTAAATTTCGATCATAAAATTCTTCTAATAAATTCTCCTCGGGTTCCTCTTCTTCCTCTTTTTCATCACTCTCAGCTGCTACCTCTACGACTATCTCGGGTGCAACTATTAATTCTTCACTCACCACATGAATATCTCTAATTCTTTCTTCGCCTGACATCACATTATCTTGGTTGGCGATTAGAGCTTTCTCCAAGGTCTCATTCACTCCATTGTTAATATTTCCAGTCGACATTTTCAAATACTGCCATAAAACAAGGGTTAATTTAACAAATTAACATATCACATAATACACCTATATTATGACCGACCAACAAATAAGCTTAGGTAGGACACACTAGCGAATGATTTACTCGTCTCCCCCCGCCTAGTTCTATTCCCCGATCTCCGCTAGAGATCATATCCCTAAGCTCTGATACCAACTGTGACGCCCCCAAAATAGGTATACAACACCCATTCTGAGTCGTCAAAATACATGGTACAGAAACAACTACAACTTCATTAATACAATTGTCGTGTAAAATACGATAACACATAAACTGTAAGTTTAAATACAAATACTGTCTAATAGAGAGTATACAAACTCAACAGGAGTCCTCATTAAAAATATTGATACACTATTTTACAAAATAGCGAGGACTACTAAAATAACTCTCTTGAACCATTACTCCACACCCCGACTAGTTCCCGCTATATTCTCATCTCCTGAGAAGAAAAATGGAACAAAAAGAAAACGGTGAGCTCAACTAGCCCAGTAAAGAATATATGACTAAGATAATGTACAACAAATTATCCTTAGTCTTCAACAGGGAAAAATCTGATAGAATACAATAAACAACAAGTCTTAGATCAATAACTGCAGCGGAAACAATAATTCATTAGAAGAGTTAAGTAGAGAATGAAATATACTATCATCTACGAATTTAAAAGTCCATCATCGATATTTTATCCCTGTAATATCAATCAATATACATCTTGACTCAAATAGTCATCTTTGCACTACAGGCCAAAGATATTCATCAGTCGGTCATGTTCATCTCAACACCTGTTCATCTTTGCACTACGGGCCAGAGATATTCATAAAGAAATCATTCATCTTTGCACTACAGGCCAAAGATATTCAGTTATATCATCATTTAGGACTGAGGATGATAAAAAATATATTTTAAAGAAAACGAATCCAGTGAGACAAAAGAACAAATATTAAGGATTCATACTTTAAACAATCCAAGTTCAAAAATACTTCATAAATAACTAGAGTGGAGTAAAATTGAAGAATGAAGACAAAAACATAGATCTAATCAAAGATAGGAATCATAACAGACTATATTGGACATAGAAAAGAAAATTTAATTTTTCTGTGAATAGTGTCGTATTCGTGAATAGTACCGTATACGTGAATAGTGCCGTATACGTGAATAGTAACTCCGACACTAAAAGATAGAAATTTCACAAAAAATATCATGCTTCGTGAATAGTACTCGTAAATAGTAACTCATGAATAGTAACTCGTAAATAGTAACTCATGAATAGTAACTCCGATATGAAAAAGTTCAAATTTGATAAAAAGTTTCATCCAATATTTCGGCATAATGATATTGAAGAAATAATATCACTTATGAAGAAAATAACATCCCTTACCTCGTAAAAACAGTACTTCTAGTGGAAACACCAGATATAAGCTATGACTTGAACTTGCACTGTATAGCAACACTCAAAGTATCAAAATACTCACAAGAATACACTCAATATATCGAGAGAGAAAGAGAGAGAAGATTTCAGTTTCTGGTGTGATTTTCAATTCTAACTTAAGCACCCTATTTATAAGAAAATGCTTAGAACACCAAAGCAAAAAATTTAATAAAATAATAATATATTTATATAATTTTCCTTAGCCCACCTCTAGACATCTGAATTCAACACATTGATAACACATGTAAGCTCACTCAATTGAACAAAAACGTTTTTCTTAAAAAAATAACTAAAACTTCCAAAAATCAATTATTTCGGAACTTCAGAACTTCAATAATTCATAATAAATATCCCTTTTATTAGAAAAATTTGAACCACGTGTCTTTTCCATAGGAAATTTCATTATCTACAACTTTGCAGAAGAAAGTTTTTCCAAATTCTAAACAGAAATTGACCGAAATCCACAAACGGACGATTTTACAGGCTATAATCAAATTTCAGCCAAGAAATGGGGTCCACCGACACACAAAACATGTTTTAATCATTTAATGTAATAAAAATACTCTTCCTCATATACTAATATATCCCACATTCATTGTAAAAATATCACCATTATTATATTATTAAAATAATTTATTTAAATGAATTATTTTATCAGAAAAAGATAAAATATTAATTTTCAACAATTGTCACATTAAAAATTTTCTCCATCTATATCCACATAAAATTAATATTTTCCTCATCATATAAATCAATAATTAATTATTCACAAATAATATTACAGAATCACAATACTGGAAACCAGGTCGTTCCCAGGAAAGAGGGGACTTTCCAATAAGAATTTCTCCTTACTGGCGCGCAATTAGGTGACCAAATCTCTCCTTAGACAGAACTTTCTAGACATTGCCAATAATGTTATCTAATAATATTATTCAGATAATATGAATTATTGCTTCGATAATGGAAAATACTGTGTAGTGGCAATTATTGAAACAACAGTAATATAGAATATCAAAGCAACAATTATTGAATCAATAAAATAAAATACTGAACAATAATTACTGTAACAATTATTGAGTAGTGCCTTCTTACGTAAGAATCAATAATTGGTGCAATACCGTGTCCTACTGTGCAACACCGCGTATTACTCTGTTTTAACCACCGGGTATTCCAACAGTGTTAACGGTAACAACTACGCCGTTATTTATAAACAACTTATACTTGTCGTTTTCTTCATCCAATCGCCTTCTGTTATGGGGCCCACACAAGGCTGCGCCGTCGTACGAATATTCCCCGATAGCAAGAATATTCCACGACCAAACGAATATTCCCAACAACAATGAATATTTTATAACCACTTGCTTATTTAAAAAATATTTGCGCATTTTACCCTAAGTAACCACATTAATTCAAATCAACCATTACTATTTCAAAATAATAAATAGAGGAAATTTAATTTTATTTATAATAAGTTGGGGTCTTACATCATTCACCATGCATGTGGCAATCCACATAGACAGGTTATTCCAACAAAATAATAAAGAATGGAATAACAGAAGGATTCACTATGCGTGCGATTGACTGCACAGACTGGTTATTCCCAACAGAATAATAAATAATGGAACCAGGTCCGGCATAAACACACAAATAGGATATTCCAACAGAATAATAAATAATGGAACCAGGTCCGGCGTAAACGCACAGACAAGATATTCCGATAGAATAATAAATAACGGAACCAGGTCATGCGTAAACGCACCGACAAGATATTCCAACAGAATAATAAAGAATGAAATAACAGAAGAATTTCACCATGTATGCGGTACTTTGCATAGATAGGTTATTCCAACATAATAGTAAAGAATGGAATAACAGAAGTTCTCTTCACGAATAAGAAAGAAAGAATATCCCTTACGAGTACAACAAATAATATCCCTTACGAGTACAATAATTAATATCCCTTACCTTTGAAAGAAGAGTATTCCGACTGGTTGGGCGAGGATATACTCGAAGAAAACTTGCACTACGCTCAAAGCTTTCTTAAACTCTAAAGAAATACGCTCAAGATTATAGAAGAAGAACTCTCTTTATAGTTTCTCTCTCTAGAGTTTCAGTGAATTCATAAGAAATAATGAAGGAATGAGCTTCTATTTATAGGAGAATGGACTGAATAGTAACTAATTCATGAACGGTCCAGATTAATTTACTTTTAATCGGACGGTCCATATTTAAAGCAAAATCTTTTAAATAAAATATAATATATTCTATTTATAATCTAATAAAACGAATAACTTTATAAAAGTATTCTATTTTATATAAAAAGATTTTACTATGCAAAATACTATGCAGGAACTATGCAACACTATGCATAATAAAATATGATATATTCTTTTTATAGAATAACTTTATAAAAGTATGTTTTTTATATAAAAAGATTTTCTGTTTTATTACATTAATAATACTTATAAAACAAAAATTATCACCTTTATTATAATTTTAACCAATGGTCTGAAAAATTTGAACATCTCTTCATGGAATAATATTGTACTTTAAAATGATTTGGACCGAAAAGAAATATATTTTTCAGGTGAATAGTATCCCGTGAATAGTACTTCGGGAATAGTACCCTGTGAATAGTATCCCGACACAAAAAGTATCCCAAATACCCAAGTGAACAATATTAGAGTGAATAGTAATCAGGTGAATAGTAACCCATGAATAGTAACTCGTGAATAGTACTCTGACACAAAAAGTTCCCCAAATACTTGAGTGAACAATACTAGAGCGAATAGTAACCGGGTATTTTATGACAACTTGTCTACTTTGAATTTTTTTTACATATCATCCTTAACTTTAAACTTTTATCAATTTAACTATTTACTGAAATAGAAAAATTGAATACTTTTATTTCATAAAATTCAGGGTCTCACAATCTCCCCTCCTTTTGAAATTTTGCCCTCGAAATTTACGTACGTACCTGATATTCGAAGAGATGAGAATACCTTGCTTTCTTTTCGGATTGTACCTTCTCGGTTATTTCCTCTCTATCATGATTTTCAATTTCTCATCTCCTGTATTTCAAATATCATTCTAGAATATAGTTTCAAAATAAGGGTTAATTGATATACCACATAATACCCCTATATTCTGACCGACCAATTAAATAACAAATAAACTTTGGTAGGTCATACTAGGGAAGGAATTCCCCGTCTCTCCCCTCCTAGTTCTTGTCTCACATCTCAGCCAGGGATCATATCCCTAAGCTTTGATACCAACTGTGACGCCCCCAAAATAGGTATACATCACCCATCTTGAGTCGCCAAATACATGGTACAGAATTCAAATACAAACTTAATTATACAACATGAGCTGTGAGTTTTAATACAAATATTGTCTTCTAGATAATTTACAAACTCAATGGGGTCCTCATTATATTTATTATCACACTATTTCATAGAATAGTGAGGACTACTAATGCACCATCTAGGACCATCACTCTGTTCCCCGACTAGTTCCTACTAAGTTCTCATTTCCTGAAGAGAACAATGAAATCAAAAGGGCCCAGTAAGAAATATTATGACTAAGATAATGCAGAATAATTTATCGTTAGCCTTCAACGGTGTTAAACTGATAAAATATAATAAACATAAAGTTTAACTGCAGTGGAACAAGAAATCCATTAGAAGAGTCAAGTAGAGAATAAAATCTACTATCTTCTTTAATTTAAAAGGTTTTTTATTACTTTTATCGCTGAGACTCAGCTCAATAAATAATCCACATCATCAAATCATCCCTGCACTACAGGCCAAGGATATTTTTTAGTATCACGACCACAAATTATCCATGCACTACTGGCCAAAGATAATCGTGTTTTCATCAACGGTCCTGATCATGCCATAAAATAATTCATCTTTGCACCCTTGGCCGAAGAGAATCCATAGGCCATAATCATACCAAAAACTGTCCATTAATGCACTACGGGCCAATGAAGATTTTTTCACATCATTTGTAACATTACTGTCATGATTATACCAAAAAATCCCTGGTCATAATCATACCAAGTCCATCTATGCACTACAGGCCACAGATGACTTTCAACATAATATAAACATGAGGATGATGACAATGACATAATAATTCAATAAAACAAGTTCAAAAATTAATTTATCTAGGAACCAATAACGTTGAAATTGTCAACATTATACTGCTTTGTGGAGTAAAAATTCAAGAATGCTCAGAAGAATATTTCCATGAAAAGGTACTGGATGAAGCGCAAATATCAAGGATATTTCACTAATTTCATGGAGTATAGAAGCCAAAACTTTAACCAAAAGAGTACCATAGAATATATGAAACTGCAATGGATTTTCACCCGCCATGCGGTAATCCACGTAAACAGCTCATTTCCATAATTTAATAAGAAATGAATACGAAGGGTCATTCACCATGCATGTGGCAATCCACATAGACAGGTTATTCCAACTGAATAATAAAGAATGTAATAACAGAAGGATTCACCATGTGTGCGATAGACTGCAAAGACATGTTATTCCCAACAGAATAATAAATAATGGAACCAGATCCGACATAAACACACATACATGATATTCTAACATAATAATAAATAATGGAACCAGGTCCGGCGTAAACGCACAGACAGGATATTCCGATAGAATAATAAATAATGGAATCAGGTCCGGCATAAACGCACAGACATGATATTCCAACAGAATAATAAATAATGAAACCAGGTCCGGCGTAAACGCACAGACAGGATATTCCGACAGAATAATAAATAATGGAACCAGGTCATGCATAAACGCACTGAGAGGATATTCCAACAGAATAATAAAGAATGGAATAACAAAAGAATTTCACCATGTATGTGGTACTTCGCATAGACAGGTTAGTCCAACATAATAATAAGAATGGAATAACAGAAGTTCTCTTCACGAATAAGAAAGAAAGAATACCCCTTACGAGTACAACAAATAATATCCCTTACGAGTACAACAAATAATATCCCTTACCTTTGAAAAAAGAGTATTCCGATTGGTAGGGCGAGAATATACTCGAAGAAAACTTGTACTACGCTCAAAGCTTTCTAAAACTCTAAAGAAATACGCTCAAGATTATAGAAGAAGAACTCTCTATATAGTTTCTCTTTCTAGAGTTTCAGTGAATTCTTAAGAAATAATGAAGGAATGGGCTTCTATTTATAGGAGAATGGACTGAATAGTAAATAATTCATGAACGGTCTAGATTGATTTACTTTTAATCGGACGATCCATATTTAAAGCAAAATATTTTCAAGAAATACGCTCAAGATTATAGAAGAAGAACTCTCTATATAGTTTCTCTTTCTAGAGTTTCAGTGAATTCTTAAGAAATAATGAAGGAATGAGCTTCTATTTATAGGAGAATGGACTGAATAGTAAATAATTCATGAACGGTCTAGATTGATTTACTTTTAATCGGACGATCCATATTTAAAGCAAAATATTTTAAAGAAAATATAATATATTCTACTTATAATCTAATAAAACAAATAACTTTATAAAAGTATTTTGTTTTATGTAAAAAGATTTTACTATGCAAAATACTATGCAGGCACTATGTAACACTATGCATAATAAAATATGATATATTTTATTTATAGAATAACTTTATAAAAGTATTATGTTTTATATAAATAGCTTTTCTATTTTATTACATTAATAATACTAATAAATCAAAACTTATCACCTTTTTTATAATTTCAACCAACGGTCTGAAAAATTAGCACATCTATTCATGGAATAATATTATACTTAAAAATTATTTGGACCGAAAAGAAATATATTTTTTGGGTGAATAGTACCCCGTGAATAGTACTTCGGGAATAGTACCCTTTGAATAGTACCCCGACACAAAAAGTGTCCCAAATACCCGAGTGAATAATACTAGAGTGAATAGTAATCGGGTGAATAGTAACCTGTGAATAGTAACTCGTGAATAGTACTCCGACACAAAAGTGTCCTAAATACTCGAGTGAACAATACTATATTGAATAATAACCGGGTATTTTATGACAACTTGTCTACTTTGAAATTTTTTTACATATCACCCTTAACTTTAAACTTTTATCAATTTAACTATTTACCAAAATAGAAAAATTGAATATTTTATTTTATAAAATTCGGGGTCTCACACATTATATGGAGTATGAAAGAAAATGATATTTCTTATGAGTATTGAAATAAAATAATATCCTTTACCTTAGTAGAAAACTAGATTTGACTGGAATAACGGATATTATCTTGCGAAAATCTTGCATTAAAAGCTACACTCAAAGTATTCTTATACTCAAATAAATACTCACAATATTGCAGTAGGAATGCTTGTGATTTTTGTGTGTTTAGGAAGGAGGGTTACCCCCCCCCCCTTTATAGTGCAGCTTCGAGGAAAAATTAAACAAAGCTGCCTAACTTTCTACTTTTTCTTCTCCTTCTAACCTTCAATTTCTTCTCTGCCTAACTTCTCATTTTCCAATGGTTAAGGGCCCACTAAATTTGGAAGATGAAATGCATTGCAGGAAGTCTCACCACCCACCAATTGGAAAAAAGAAGAAAGAAAAATAAAAACTATGCAGGAACTTTTAGCCAGCAAATTTGGAAAAGAAGAAATACACGGAATGAATTCCAATTCAAGTTGTTAACCTCCACTCCAATTATACACATGCCAGGAAATTATATATATTATTATATAATATTACTATTTAAATAATATATTTGAATAAATATTTTATCGAAGAAAATAATATGCCAAACTTTTAACAAATATTTCATGCTAAATTCCATCATTTATATCAAAATTGAACCAATCTCCACCACACAATAGTTATTTACAATTTATAATATAAGCTTACAATATTAACAACCAGATCATTCCCAAGAAAGATGGGACTTTTCGATAAGGATTTTTCCTTATTGGCGCACAATTATATAACCTAACCCCTTTCCTCGACAGAACTTTCTAAACATTGCCAATAATGCTAACTAATAATATGAATAATTGTGTCGTGTCAATTATTAATTTAATAATATAAAATATTGTGCAAATGATACTGTGACAATAATTGAATCAATAATATAAGATAATATGCAACAACTACTATGGCAATTATTGAATGAAACTTAGTGACTTCTTAAGTAATAATTAATAATCAGAGATACTATACAATATTGTGTGCTACTGTGCAACCACACGTATTACTGTACTTTTATCAACATGTATTTCAACAGTTAACGGTAAAAGTTTTGCCGTTATTTTTTACAAAAAGGTTATTTCTATCGCTTTCTATATCCGACAATTATTCTATTATGTGGTCCACTAATGATTGCGTCGTCGTACGAATATTCCCCGACAAAAAGAATATTCTCCGACCAAACGAATATTTTATGACAACTTTCTTACTTTGCAAAATTTGTACATATCACCCATAACTATAGCATTATATCAAATCAACACCTTATTATTCAAAATAATATTTAGAGAAAATTAAATCTTTACTCATAAAAAGCTGGGGTCTTACAAGAGTGCTAGAGGGAATTTCTCTGTGAACTTGAGAATTTGGAAGAAGGAGGAAGATTAACAAGCCTCTATTATTTTCTAGCAAAGCTAAACAAGCAATTAAAGGTATAAATTCTTATCCTTTTTCATATTCTTGAGTTTTCATTCTCTATAATTGATTTTGAAGAAAATTATTGAAATTATGGTTATATATATGTTAATTTGTGCATATAAACTGTTTCATGTGATTTATATATGATTTAAGTTGATTAATACATGAAAACATGATAAATATGAAGAGATTATATTTACAATGAGTTTACAGCGAAAAATATATGAATACGACTTATTGGATGCTAAAATTAGTGTTCAAATCATGTTGTAATGTATAAATTATTTGTTGGATGTAAATATACATGAAGAAACGAAAATAATGTGTTTTAAACTGACTATTTTCATTGTAAAATGAATTTACAATGATTAATTCCGCTAAGAATGTTTAAAAGTTAAGAAATAGTAAAAACAATGAAATTTAAGGGCTTTAATTTGTTAATTATGTTGTTTATATGGTTTAAATCATGTTAGAAACATTATTTTATGTTTTTGTAGGGTTTATATAACTTGTGTAGGTTAAGTTTGTTGTTTGACCGAAGTTTTTAGGCCAAATTGGCTTTTTTCGGTGTTCTTCATGAGCACTGTCTGCGTGTTACTGTGCCGAGGTGCTGCAGCGCCTGTTCTGTAAAGAAATAAAGCGTTACAGCGCTATTCATTGCCTGATGACGTGTTCAAGCGCTGCCGCGCCAGTTTTGTGAGTAAACATGAGTGTTGCAGCGCTGAGACCGAGCTACAGCACCGGTTTTAAGCCATTTGCTAGCGCGGTCGCTGTGCTTGGGTTGCAGTACCTGCTGTAGTTCATTTGGCAGCGCTGTAGTATCACTTGGCATATTAGCCAGAAATAGTTATTTTGATGTACAAAATTTTGGGATGTAAATCAAATTGTATGTAATAATCATGAAAGTGTGTTAATCATATTATTAGATGTCTAAACATATGTTAACATGTAAGGAATGATTTTAAATGGTTGATTATTATGTTAAGTGAAGTTAAACCAGTTGTCCGTAAAGTGTGATAATGTGTTAAGAGTTAAGATGTGTTTGTGTGATTGACCTAATCAGATTTAGAGTTATGAATTATGAAGTTGAGCTAAAAAGAAATGTACCAATGATGGTAATTGTATTTCAATTAATTGGTGATGTAATACTGAATGGTGTAGGGTTATTTGGGAACGTGAGTAGTAACTATTTAACATACACACGAGGCAAGTTTCTTACCCTACCTTGTTTATAATTTAGCAAGTTTTATATCCTTAATTGTTCAAGTTCTATAACTATAATCGTTAATGAGCAAGATTCTAGTTCTTGTTCTCAATATTCAAAGCTTGAACTATTTTAATCTTTGACTTCAACCGAGGTTCTCTAATTCTTTCAAAAACATTACCATGGAATACATTGTTATTTAATCATGAGTTATTATTGTTTGAACCTTGATTATAAATCATTGTTTGAACCTATGTCATTATCGAATTGTTAAATAATTAGTGACCCTTTGTTGATTCAACTAATCCTTAGTGATGAACTTTTCGAACTCTAAATTACCCTTGAAGCTAATCCAAACCAAACTTACTTTGGTGTAAACTCGTAAGTTAAAGATGAGATGAACAACCATATTATAGGAGACTATTTATGCGAAATCGTTAAGATGTTTGTTCACAATACATGGTACGAAGGGCTGATCCCCCTAAGTACGAGAAGACAGGTCCACATAGTCTAATGACTGTTAAAGGTTTAAGTAGAAATACTTATAACTCGAGACATAGTTCATGGTCTTGTGACCTTTAGATAAATTCAAAATTCTTATTTCAGTTCTTGATTATCAATGATAGAGAATGTTATTCAATTCAATTGAGTTTATTTATTGATATTTATTATGTTGTTATTATTTCAAGTGAGCATTTGTTTTGATCACTCTTGCATATATAACCATTGTCGCTATAGTTGAAAGAGTTGACGAGCCTTCTACTAGTAAAGGAAAAGGCAAGATGAACATGTGTTGAAGACTTGTTAATTTTTTTATTCAAAACGGTTTATGTATCTAAACTTGATTTATTGATGTGTTGTATTTATCTATTAGCACTTGATGATGTGATTAAGGTTAAACGACCTGGGATTATGTTTTGTAACCCTTTTACAGGAAGGATTTTTATCTAAGGTTATAATTTATTTTTACATTCCTTACTTATGGGTAGTGTTGTTTTATTTGATATCAAAGGTTTAAGTTATGAACCTTAGGTGGGGGAAAACCTTAGGAATTAACCTTATAGGAGATTGAAAAGATAGTGGTGATAAACTTTTATCAAGTTCTAAGTAATAAATAATAAAACACTCTATATGCTTATGTGTTTATAACCTATGTGTTTGCGAGTATCGAGTAGTGACGATTAGTGATTAAAAATTTAAAAACTTTGTTATCAGGATGGCTAATATTGGAGGCAGTCAGGCTAGGGAGGAGGGACCTCATATGCCTAGAGAGGAGGAGCCTAGAGATAATTAGGTAGTCTGGGAGAAGTTAGTGCCAAGGGAGTCATCTCCGTTGTTCACAATTGTTGGTTATGCCCTGGAGTTTGAGCAAGAGGGGTTACTGAATGACGAGGATGAGATAGAGACGGATGATGAGGATCCTATGGAGTTTCCACAGACAGACGAGAATGAAGAGGAAGAGTTTCTGCTGAACTCTATTGCAGCCCAGATGTATGCCGATGTGTATGACCGCAACATTGAGATGTAGGATAGAGTAAGAGGATTGGAGGAGCTGACAGATGAACATCAGACCGCGATGGCATAGAAGGATGACGAGATCCAATATCTTGATGAACATCTCGGTAATTTGGAATGGAAGCTGGTTCACACGGAGAGTGACAAAGAGAAGCTGTTAGTAGAGGTTGTAAAGCTGAAAGATGATTTGAAAGAAGAATCCGCCAAGCGAGTGAGAGCTGAAGATGCTTACGAGAAGGCTTCCCAACGGGCAAATGTAGCAAAGGAAGAGGTGCAGGCAAAGAAGGCCAAGATGGGAGAGATGGATCATGTCTTCCATACTGCGATGAACAGAGCTCAAGACCGAGTCATCTACTTTTTGACTCAGTTCGAGGAATTGTATGGTATATGTTAGATCGTAGAACGATGTTCCGTATCACAGAAGATAAACGCAGTAAGGCTCTGCAACGTCTTAGTAGGCCTTGATCAAAAGTGTAATTAATATGTGAATAATTATATAATAAATAAGATGTAAATCTCAAGCGTTATGTGACTAATAGGATATGATGATGTTATCTTGAAACTTTATCAGTTCAAGAAAGTTAAAATTGATGTAAATAGAAGTGAATGCTATCATTTCCATGCCTTTAAAAGATTATGAATGAATAAAATGTCAATATTTATTCAAGATATTATGTGTTATGTGTTGATTTTAAAATGTGTAAGTGAAGTTGAAAATACTTAAGAAATTGAGTAATGATTTAATAAGTGTATATTTTAAATAGAAAATGCCTCCAAGAAGACATTAACCACGACAACGAACCCCTGAGGGGTCTACCAATAATAAGAATGCCAATGCTAACCCAGTTCAGCAGTTGGTGACTTTATTGTCTAGATTAGTGCAAAATCAGCCGCAGAATCAAGCTGCGACCTTTAAAGATTCCAAAGCAGTTGGACTGCCAAAATTTTATGGGTCCATGAATCTAGTAGAGGCACAGACCTGGGTCATGGAAATAGAGAAGGTGTTCGATGTTGCTAGAGTCTGTGACGACCAGAAGACTGCTTTCACAACGTTCATGCTAAAGGCGGAAGCCAACTACTGGTGGCAGGTAAATAAAACACGAGGTGGACATGGAGAGATGCCATGGAACAGATTCAAGGAAATATTTTTTGAGACCTATTTTCCAGTGAGCTCACAAAACCAGATGGAGGTCCAGTTTCTAGAGTTGAATTTGGGTGCAATGACGGTGTCGGAATATGCGACAAAATTCAACGAGCTGGAGAGGTTTGAGTCGCATCAGGTCAATACCGATGAGCACAAGGCGAGAAGATTCGAACAGGGATTGAAGCCCTGGTTGTACAGTAAAGTCTCAATGTTCCAGCTGAATACGTTTGCAGCTGTGTTGGAAAAAACATTAATAGCAGAAGGTGGGAGTGACACTCTGACCAAGTATAACCAAGAGTGGAAGAAGAAGAAGAAGAATGAGGTTGAGAATAAGGCTGGTGGTAGTCATAATGGTGGCAACACTAATAAGAGGAAGTGAAATGAGAGTGTGGGTGCTGGAAGTCAGCAAAGTAGCCAGTAGAAGAAGACATTTCAAGCTTGTGGTACATGTAGGAAGAATCACACTGGCGTGTGCCTGAGGGGTAAGCGAGTGTGCTTTAACTGTGGTTAGGGGGGCTACATTGCTCCGAATGATCTTAACCCAAAGAATGGTTCTTGCTACATATACGGGTCGAAGGATCATCTAGCTTGAGAGTGTCCTATGAAGGCAGCTGGAGGTACAAGTGGATGTAGACACTAAAAATTTTCTTTTCCTGTTACTAACTATGCAGGAGGACAAAAACGTCTTTTTCACACTCCGGAGATAACCCTGGAGAACCACAATATCAATTTTAACCCTGAAGATAGCCACGGGAGATCTAGTTTCCAACCATGGAGATAACCCTGGGAAAACAGTCTCCAACCCCGGAGATAACCCCGGGAAAATCAGTTTTAACCCCGGAGATAGCCCCGGGGGATCAAGATCAAAGCATGGAGGTAGCCCCAGGAGGTCAAGACAACCTCAGAGATAACCCTGAGGATAGTCAAAGTCAATATCAAGTCAACCTCAGAGATAATCCTGAGAAAATACGCTACAACTGCGTGAAAACCGGAGATAACCCCAAGAGGGGCAAAATGGTCATTTTGCCAACTCAACTTCAACTCACATCAAATCAACTCATGTCAACTCAAGATACTTCAAAGGAAGTCCCACAAGAGCGATATCTTAACTCCGGAGCGCAAACTATACAAAACGGCTCACCAGATTGCCTGATAGAGACCCGGGAATGCCATTTCGGTCATGGACCCATCTTCCTGGAATCAAAAAAGGGCAATTCATTTGTCATTGTGTAGCTCTCAGAACGATCTTTTCGGAATGATATGGCACGCTTCCAACGGACTCCCGAATTGAAAGTTATGAACGACCGAGCGAATAGTGCGTTATCCGAATGTACGTACTTCGACACGGCGGGACCCACACTGCCCTGGGCACCTCAGGCAACCGCAGGTACACCTGTTACTAGGTTCTGTAGGTACACCTGTGGCTCCCCCCCTCTATAAATAGAGGGCTTGGGGTGTCAATTTTGGAAGAGAAAAAGGCGAGGAAGCCCTGCCCAATTTGCTCTGCACTCACCCCATGCAGTGTACTTTCCCCTTCTAAACACCTGTGAGCTCATATATAGCCCTTTTGTACCTAGAAAAGTCAGTGTTTACCTACTATAAAGATATAGAAGCCTTCTTTATTAATCAGCTATAAGCCTTCTCACACACTTTAGGGTCTTTCTCTTCATCTTTGCATACACCCTTCTACACGTTGAGAGTCGTGTTGCTTGCTTTTGCCCGGACTTCGATCCGTAGTTTCATTTCAGTCTGTATATATATATATATATATATATATATATATATATATATATATATATATATATATATATTAAAGTAAATAAACGCTCCAGACCAAAGTCTAGGCTCAATCGAGGCATAACTCGATAATGTTAGTCAATATATATATATATATATATATATATATATATATATATATATATATATATTTACATTAATATATATTAACTGTGTGTCAAACTTTGTTCGATGAGCCTAGACTTCAGTCTGGTGCATTTACTGCTTTATTTTATATATATATATATATATATATATATATATATATATATATATATATATATATATATATATATATATACACTTATATATATTAACTGTGTGTCGGACTTTGTTCGATGAGCCTAGACTTCGGTCTGGTGCGTTTACTTGTTTATATATATATATATATATATATATATATATATATATATATATATATATATATATATATATATATATATATATTTCAAAAGAGACGTCTGCTTTTCCGCCGAAAGCAGTTTCTTTTCCTTTTACTTTAGTAAAATGTTTTTTGCTTGTACTTTTTACTTTAGTAAAATGTTTCTTACTTTTACTTTACCCCAATTATTGTAATAGTAATCTTGTAACAATTCATTTCCTTGTTCTATAAAAGGAAATCGAATTCATTTGGTTTAGGCAGACTTAGAAAGACTCAGAGTTCCTTCTCTGATCAATCTTTAGCCTCAAACGCTGTTTAGCCTACTTAACCCCTCTTCATCTAATGTTCTTATTTCAGTAAACTTGTAAGTTAATTTATTTCTTCCACTTGTAAATAGTCTGAGTTATCCATCAAATAAAACTATTTTTATTTAGTAATTTAATTGTGTTTGTATGCTCACCTGTTCTTCTCATCTCATATCTCTCCTTCCACCCTCTAATGGCATCTTCTCATGGTCATGGCCGCTCTGCCGGTCCAGTTAATCAGTCAAAAGGAATTGTTGTTCCTCATCTAGTTACCCAAACCCATAATAAATTCCAGGTGCTTGGTACAGTTCCCAAGGCCTACTCCTCAGTTCTTGCTAGTCAGTCCAAACCATTTGATATTTTTGCTAGTCAAACCAAGTCTACCTCATCACAATCCAGTCACCCAGTTTCAGACTATCGTCAAATTTTTGATCAGCACTTATTCCATATTGAGTTACCAATGAAACCAAAGAATGACCTGATTCAATTAGCTGCCCAGTATTTTCTTACTGGATGGCATTTTCTTCCATTAGCTCCTTATAAATCACTTGTGTATTATAGGGATATGAATAGGAGTTAACTTTTGTTTGAGTTTGCCACTGAAACCAATGTCAGAAGCATCGGTTTCAACTATTTTGAAAGCTGAATCGTTAGAGATGCCAAGGCAAGGTAAAACCTTAACATATTTTTTAATTTGTTGGACTACAGAAGTATGAATGTCAGTCCATGGAGGTGGGTTACTTTGTAAGCGCTGAAAGAGAGGCTTAGTAACATGTCAGCTTTGCCTCTTGTCCATTTAGTTAGATCTTTTTAATCAAACTTCTCTTTACTTTTTCAAAATTATCTTCTTCATCAAAGTTCTGAAGTCACGTTACTTACCTGTGGTCCACCTAGTTCGTGTCTAACCTTTGTAAGTCTCTAGGGTGCGAGCAGTGTCGGGTTATAGAACATAGGTATTAGTCTACTTTGGGTAAACAGGATATGTATGAATGAACCTTGAGTAAGATTTTATTTTGAAACAGTCAAGATGAGTAGAGTATTCAGATCCAGCTCTTCGGTTAGTAACAGGTCAGCTTTGCCTCCTGTCCTGGAGATAGTTAACCAAGAAGAACATAGTTATGAAAACATTAATCAAGTTTTACACAATTGGAACATACCTAGAGTATCTCCAAAAGATATTTATCAGTCAACCTTTTCAGATAAATTCAAAACTGACTATAATGTCAAAACAGTTGAAAGAGTTTATGCAATTAACAAAGAATACGAAAATTGTAGTCTTTTATCACCTGAAGTTATTAAGAAACACAGAAAAAGGGTTACAATTTTAATCATATAGGTCTTGTTCAAGTTGCAGTTAAACCACTCAACAGAAAAGAAATTAATTCATCTATCTACCTCTGCCTTAGAGATGCTAGATTTTTGAATTATTATCCAAGTATTATTGGTGCCATGGAAGCAAGTTTGCATAATGGACCTATCCATTTCAATTGCTTTCCTGATTTCACCTTGAGTCTTAGTGATCAAAACTTATTTAAAGCTTTGTCATTAAACATTAAAACTGATGGAGAGATTACTCAAATGATTGAAGGATCTCAACCCATTGCTTTGATTTATAGGATTTATTATAAGATAATGAAATCAAACATAAACGTTCATGCTCTTAATAAAAGTCCAAAAGATCAAACAGTTTTAATTCAAAGTTCAACTAGTGATGCTAATATCCAGATCCCAAGAACAATTCCTTGGAAGAATATTACCTTACCTAATTAATGGACTTTATCGAATGAATTACCACAACAGTCTGTAGTTAATAATTTGTTAAATATTGAAAACATCCAGCAGTTTTCTGATGGAACTGTAAAAATTAGCTTTGAGCGTACTAGAACGCCAGTTATCATTGAAGACATTTCCAGTTCTTCAGCCCCTTCAGTTATCCATACTAGAAGAGATACTGAAGTCCTTAGTAATCCTTCGGTTAGAGATATCAAACTTAAAGGTATCCTTAATCAAGGACAAGTTAGTCATCCTTGCTATACTCAGAATGATACCGTAGAAGATGAAGGTTCTTCTTCTCTGGCATCCTCAGTATATCCCACACAGTCTGATATTAATGCTCCAATTCATAATCAATTAAGAGTCATTAAAAAGAATTTCATTTTAGATTGGGATAACTTAGTAAAAGATTTTAATTCAAAATTTAACGAAGAAAAAAGACATCTATTCAGATCTAATCACCCCATTGACAAGGAAAGAGATAAAATAGTTAATAGATGGAAAAGATTTATTAAAAATGAAGAAATTAATATTACTTTTTACGACTGGTATGAACAATATCAAAGTAAATGTAATGTTATTAGTAAAACTCAATGGATTAAAGAAGACAGATCTAAAGTATCGTCTAGTCATCCTCCTTTAGAGACAGTTCTAATTCTAGTTAAAAACACTTCAGTTATTGCTAGTCCCTTCAAGATTCCTGATGGAAATAATGATGATAAAAAAATAATTGAACAATTAAACTTTAGTAATCAATACCTAGCAACAGTAGGAAAACAATTAGATAGGATTGAAGAAAAATTTGAAGAAAGTATTATTAAAAAACCTGATTCAAAAATTGAACAACCTTTAATTAAATTACCAGAGAACAGATATAATTTAGGTTTACCTAATGAAGAAAGTGAATTGGTCCAATCTATTGAAAAGTTATTTAAAAAAACTTAAAACAGAACCCGGTCCAAGTGGAACTATTGATGTTATCGATCAAGTAGAATCTGATGATGATAATGACAGTTCTTCAAATCATTCAAATCACTCATCTATTTCAAACCTTAATGAACAGCTAAATAAATTAACTTTAATAACATAAGTATTACCAGAAATTGGTATTCTAGACTCACTCCTCCGGATTTACAATTCGAAGAAAGAAATCTAGATAAACAGTTTTCTATGTCATCTAATAAAATATATGAATGGAATATAGATGGATTTAGTGAGCAAGAAATTCTGAATAAACTAAATCACATGTCAATGGTAGCCAACAGCTATATCACTAAATTCAACACTTTATCTCAACCAAATATAGTTGAATTATTAGCTAGTGGTTTTACTGGTATTCTTAGGTCTTGGTGGGAAAAACATCTCACAGAAGACATTAGAATATCCATAGTTTATGCTATCCAAAGAGATAATGAAGGCAATCCCATCTTTGATGAAGATGTTGGTATTGGTCTTCCTGATGGAGTTAATACTTTAATATTTACTATAATTAAACATTTTGTTGGAACCCCTAGTAATATTACAGAAAGAATTCATGATCAATTAAGTAATCTTACTTGTCCCACTCTAAGTGATTTTAGATGGTACAAAGATTTATTTACGTCTAGAGTTATGATGAGAAATGACAGTAATAAATCATTTTGGAAAGATAAATTCGTTAATGGTTTAGCATCTTTATTTGCTCACAAAGTTAGAGAAGAATTAACTAAAAATTTAGGATATATTGACTATGATAATTTAACCTATGGTGATATTATTAGTTATATTCAAAAAATTGGATTAAAAATGTGTATTGATTTAATTAGTAAAATTACAGACCCCGAATTAAAAACTCGGTATTTGAAACAATTAAAAGATTTGTTAACCAAAGATAAGAAAGTCACTGATAAGGTTCTTAGAGCCAAAGAAAACCCTATTTTCAGTCTCAATAAAACTCTTAAAAGATTTAAGTCTCCGGTAAAAAAAATTACCCTCCCTAAGTTAAATCAAGAAGTTAATAAACTTAATAAAGAAATTTCTAACTTAAAATTAGATATTTCCATCTTAAGAAAAGAGATTGATGATAAAAAATCAGATCTTCAAGTTCATGATTCCTCTTCTAGTGATGAAAGTCACGATGAACCAGAATCATTAGGTGCGAAAGATTCTAATCTCTTTATTCAAGGTCTCTCCCTTAAAAGAATTAAAGATATTACTATTCAAAAATGGTATATCTCTATTAATTTAGTTATCGATAAAACTTTCTCTGTACAGCTCCCTGCTCTGGTTGATACTGGTGCAGACTTAAACTGTATTCAAGAAGGTATTATCCCAACGAGGTATTATAAGAAAACTAGTGAAAAACTAAATTCAGCTAACGGTAGTCAAAGGAAAATAAAATATAAATTACCTAATGTACATATTTGTCAAGACAGTATGTGTTTAAGACCTCATTTGTCTTAGTTCGTAATCTTACTGACAAAATCATTTTAGGTTTATCATTTATCTATTTATTATACCCATTTAATTCTACTAATAAAGGTTTAAGTTGCGAACATTTAGGAAAGAAAATTACGTTTAAATTCCTAATTAAACCAAAAGTAAGAGATTTAAAATTTATTCAGGAAGAATCAATTTCTAAATCATTGAATATGTTAAATTGTAAAGTTACCCACCTAAATTTCCTTAAAGAAGAAGTTAGGTATCAACAAGTTGAAGAACAACTTAAGAGTAACAGAATTCAAGAAAAAAATAAAAGAATTAAAGGATTATTTAATAAAAAATTTATGTTCTGATTCTCCCAATGCTTTTTAGTATAGGAAGAAGCACACAGTTAGATTACCCTATGCTAAGGAATTTAAAGAACATTTAATTCCCACCAAAACTAGACCTATTCAAATGAGTCATAAATAGATGTAGTTATGTAAAAGTGAAATTAATGATCTTCTTAGTAAGAGTTTAATTAGACATAGTAAGTCACCATGGTCTTGCCCAACCTTCTATTCTAATAACGAAGCTGAGAAAGAAAGAGGTGTCCCTAGGTTAGTCATTAATTATAATCCATTAAACAAAGTACTAGAATGGATTAGGTACCCTTTGCCCAACAAGGATGATCTCCTTAGTAGGTTAAGTGTCTCCACAATCTTTAGTAAATTTGACCTCAAGTCAGGATTCTGGCAAGTTGCTATTCATCCAGATGATAGGTAAAAAACTGCATTCACCACTCCGTTCGAATACTACGAATGGAATGTTCAGTCATTTGAACTTAAAAATGCACCCAGTGAATTTCAGAATATTCTTAATAATATTTTGAATCGTTTCAGTCATTTTATTATTGTATACATCGACGATATCCTTGTATTCTCCAAGACTATTGAAAAACATATTAAACATTTGAATTCATTCTTTAAAACAGGTAAAACCAATGGTCTTGTTCTTTCTCCTTCCAAATGTAGTCTGTTTCTGACTAAAGTCAGGTTTCTCGGATTAATCCTCTATCATTAGCTCACGCGGCCAATTGACAGAGCTATTCAATTCGTCGACCAGTTCCCAGATAAGATTACCGACAAAACTCAGCTACAGAGGTTTCTTGGCTCGCTCAATTATATTGGCAAGTTTTACAAGAACCTCTGAAAGATTTGTAAGCCTCTCTTTCAGAGCTTACAATGTAATCCACCTCCATGGACTGACATTCATACTTCTGTAGTCCAACAAATTAAAAAATATGTTAAGGTTTTGCACTGTCTTAGCATCTCTATTGATTCAGTTCTCAAAATAGTTGAAACCGATGCTTCTGACATTGGATTCGGTGGCATACTCAAACAAAAGTTAACTCCTACCTCTGATGAACAAATTGTTCGTTTCCATTCTGGCGCATGGAACCCTACACAGTTAAAATACAGTACTATTAAAAAAGAGATTTTATCATTAGTTTTATGTATTAAAAAATTTCAAAGAGATTTATTGAACCGAAAATTCCTAGTTAGAATAGATTGCAAGTCAGCAAAATTTATTCTTGAAAAAGATGTTGAGAATGTCGCCTCTAAGCATTCATTCGCTAGATGGCAAGCAATTTTAAGTATTTTTGATTTTGATATTGAATATATTAAAGTTAGTAACAACTCAGTTCCAGGTTTTCTCACTCGCGAGTTTATTAACACAGGTACTATTGCAGTAACACGAGTGTACGAGGAGGTTCATCTTCTTGTGGTCATGGCCGCTCTGCCGGTCCAGTTAATCAGTCAAAAGGAACTGTTGTTCCTCATCCAGTTACCCAAACCCATAATAAATTCCAGGTGCTTGGTACAGTTCCCAAGCCCTACACCTCTCAGTTCTTGCTAGTCAGCCCAAACCATTTGATATTTTTGCTAGTCAAACCAAGTCTACCTCATCACAATCCAGTCACCCAGTTTCAGACTATCGTCAAATTTTTGATCAGCACTTATTCCATATTGAGTTACCAATGAAACCCAAGAATGCCCCGATTCAATTAGCTGCCCAGTATTTTCCTACTAGATGGCATTTTCTTCCATTAGCTCCTTATAAATAACTTGTGTATTATAGGGATATCCTTATTAAAATAGAGTCAGCCTTTATTAAACTAATTTATGCCAACGATGATAAATTCAAGATTCTTTATCATTTGTTGTATATTAATCAAGTTCTCAATCTGTCCGATTGGGGTAGTCATCCTTCTGATCTCAAGTCACTTTCTAATCACACTAGATGTTTTTGTTATTATGATTATACTGAGGCTTGGCATAAAATCATGCTTCATCAAAATGAAGATCATAGTCATTCGTGGTTTTTCCAGTTTGACCACAAGTTCAAAAGTCAATTCCCCAAATGGTTCGTCCTTTGGTGGATAAGGTATGGTTTGTGTCATGATATTTTCCCCAAACCTCTCCTTGCTCAGTTAGAACATTTTTGTCATCACAGTAATTATCATTCCAAATATGAGGAAATTCTAGTCTTCCTTATATTTTGTAGTAAATACAAAATCTCTTGGATTCTTAAATGGCAATATGTCGTTTTAGCTACCCAAGAAGTCACAGTATTTCAGTCTCCATCGTCCATAGGTATTAGGACTGCTCAGACTTACTTCTCCCCTATTTCTCATGTCTCTCGCCGTTTTTTTCATTAAATGGTGGGATAAATTCGATGTTGATAGAATAGTTGGCCAAGTTCAGAAAGAATTTCCGCCATCTCCTTTATTGACTCCTCCAGTAACCACTCCTTCAGCTACCACGGCCCCTGCCGTTGCATCTTCTAGTAAAACGGTCACTAAAACAGTTGACAAGTCAAAAGAAAAATCAGTTGTTCCTCCTGATACTAATGAGGTCACTAATATTTCTAGTTACTCTAACTCTCAGTCAAGGCGTCTTGCAGATGCTATTCATTTGAGACTTGACTAATTACACGAAGAATCAGACAAAGCTTCTTCTCAGTCCATAGGAGAAAATTATAGTCAAAATCTTGAAGACGAAGGTGATTGTGATCCATATGGCACGATCAGATTAAAGGAGATTCTGGTTCTGCACCTCAAGAAGCAGACGAACAAGAAGATTATCCAGTTCCCTCTCCTGAAAGATTTGACAGAAGTATCGTAGAGGAAGTATCAAATGATCTGACAGATGCTCCACTAGAAAGATGGTTCTTTCAGTGGATGCCATGGCTCAAGGCACACACTGATAAAGATGAAAGCTCCTTCAATTGGTGTTACAAGCAGTTTCCAAGCATAGAACTGGTGGCTCAGAACTTTCCAAAAGTAAAGAAGTTTGCTACCAAACTGATCAGAGACCAGCCTCACTTCAAGGTCTATCAACAAGCTGAAAATCTCTACATCCCCTACGATCGTAGAGTAGATTCTGAAGGAAGAAGGGTCATGACCAAGGAGCTGATCGTAGAGTCTGTTAACTCTACGGCTGATGATGTCCAAGTCCATTCCAAAAAGCCTTCTTATGATCAAGCACTGCTATCAGACACTCCATCATCCTCCACAAGCAATTGGTATTCCACGATTGTTCAGATTATCCAAACATTTGAAAATCTATCCAAAGATGACAATTGTAGAGTCCAATCCATTGCCCAAACTGAAGCTTCCAATCAAGAGGATCAAACTGCTTTGGAGCAGGAATTACAGAAAAGTTCTGATGATTTAAGCAAAAAGATCTCTATGCTCACAAAAGAATCACAGAAGCAGATAGAAGCAGGAGATGATTCTTTCAAGCACAAACTTTAAGCCATCTTGGCTGATGTATCTCTCAAACTACAAGAAAGGGATAACATCTATCAGAAGGCCATCAAAGATCAGAAAGCAGAAGCTCTACAAGTTCAGGAGGCTAATGCAAAGCAGATCGAAGCCCTCTTTGACAAGATTGACGATCTGAAACAATCCTTCTCTGTGAAACTTGAACTAGGACAGTAAGAGCTAAAGTTTGAAGTTGCAAACTCCTCCTACCTGATGGAGCAGCTTATGTCCAACATGGAGCAGCTCTCTCAAATGATTGGTGACAAAAAGGGGGAGAAAAAGAGGCAAAGAAAGAAGAAGAACAGAGGGTAAAGGGAGAAGAAGTCAAAGAAGAAGGTAGCAGCAGCAGATAAAGAATCATCATCTGAGGGGGAGCCTGAAGATGATGATACCAAAATCATAGAAGCTGAAAGGAAACAAGATCAGAAAGGTGATGAAGGGGAGCCAAGCAAAGATAGAAGATCATCATCTGAGGGGGAGCAAGAGCAAGAAGCAGAATCAGATGAGTAACTGATTAACAAGCATCCTGGAAACATACATGGAGCCAAGGAGGTACATCTCTAGTCTGTTAGTATGTTCTAGATCCAGGATGTAGAATGTCTGAATATATAATTGTCATATTAATATAAATGACATTCATGATTAACTATTTAGAAATACAGCTGCTCACTGTATCTAAGATTCATTCATAACATGCATATGCACTTATTGTTTTTGTCATAATCAAATAGGGGGAGATTGTCAGGAATAAACATGTGAATGATATTCCTATTTAATATATGATTTGATTATGATATATATATATATATATATATATATATATATATATATATATATATATATATGAATGAATATGCAAGTATGCTTGCATGAAGAAAAGCTGTAAAGTCCTTTAATAGATAATAGAAATATATGTACAAGGACTTAGAATGAATTGATCAAATATGTTAGGTTGATCCTACATAAGCAAAACAGCTTTGTAAAGTCCTTAAAAAGAAATGATGTACAAGGACTATAAATATAGAAAGATCAAGCTTGTTAGGTTGATCTTATGATGTAATAGATAGGCTTGTCTGATCGTCGAGCACTGCACCAGAAGTCGTAGTCTGCCAGGAGAGTCAGAGTTAATTCGGGAGCTATCGAGGCAGAATAGGAGTATGCAAGATAGTGAGATCTCGGAGTTCGTAGACTTCCAGGGGAAACGAAGAAGGATCGTAGTGTGTCGAGAAGAGCTTCCTCGGGATCGTAGTGTGCTGAAGAAGTCATGTTCAGAATCGTAGAGACAGCCTGTCTATAAGCCGATTGACCATCTGTCGAAGCCAAGTATTAAACGTAGACTACACTCAGAGTCGTAGAGTCTATCGATGCCAAAGCCAAGACAAGGATCGTAGGCTACACTCTGAGATCGTAGAGTCCACTGAATGAATGCAAAGATCGTAGTCGGGCAAGATTAAATGAAGACAACAAGCACAAGGCAGAAATCGTAGAGTGTCAAGATTTGATCTTGGGATCATAGTGTCGGCAAAGCCAAAGCTGAATCGTAGAGTACAGGACTAGGATTCCAACAGAAGTGCTTAAAATGCTAAGTTAGAATCGTATAGTAGATACGATTCTCAATGAATGAGCACTCCCAGAATATCCAAAGATACGAAGCCTCTGGTTGGCACTGCAATAATGCATTCCACAGTAAGGGAACCAGAGACCACTCAATGAATGGCATGCAGGCTAACAGAAGATCTAAGCACAAACCCAATCAGCGTTAAGATTGAGGTGTAAGGCCATTTGTGATGAAGTCTTCCACAAGGAGATCCAATGAAGACTTCAGCAGCAGACTAAGGAAAAGTCAGCTAATGCAGCAGCTGTCAAGAGAACAGAAGACAACGATCTTGGAAGCAACCAAGATCGTAGTGTTTTCCAAACAAAGAAGGAACTGATAGAAGGTGAACCTAGATACTGGTCAGCCTCTGGAGAGCAAGACTAAATTGATTAAGTGCAGGGTCAGTTCATTGATGATAAGTGAGCGGAAGATCACCAGGAAAAAACAAGCTGGACACGCCACAAATCTGAAGTGTCTTGATATTCAGAAGGGGACCAGCGCAAGGAATTAAGCCATCAGTATATGAGAACAGTCGAAGCAAACAAAAGTATTGAAGCACTGCACAATACAAGGAAGAGGTGTTCTACATTGAAGATCCGATCAACACTCTTCAGGATCATAGTGTTAACTCTTCTAAGTCAACGAGCAACACTCAACAAGACACTACGATCAGGTCCTTGAAGACATGCATCATAATCGTAGAGTTCGAATACCTGAAGACTGAAGCATTGGCAACGGTTCAATCTGAAGAGTAATATTCGAACAAGTGCTTATTGAGAGCATCAATGCAAAAGGACAACCTCTGATCTAGAAATCAGAAGAGATAAAGTCTTCAACCTGCCCAAGACAGTAAAGTGATACATCTGACAGGGCAGGTGAAAAAATAGACTGCAGTGTCAGAAAAAGTTTAACATATCACATCAAGCAGTCTACCTCAAGCAACTCGAGATCTGCGAAGACATTTGAATAGCTTCCAACGGCTACTTTCCAACAAAAGAATTAGGAAGATGTATAAATGTAGAAGAGTTTCAAAGATCAAAGGCTGCTGGAGTTGTCAGTTTTGGAGAGAAGGTGGACTGATCTAAACCATGTGATAGTGAGTTCGAAGGCTCACTCTACGATCCACCAAGAACACTCAAAAGTCAGATCAAGAAAGAAGTAGAAGTGTGAGTTCTACTATGTAGAAGTGGGAGTTCTACTACTTGAAGAGTGTTCTGAACTGCCAAGAGAAAAGAGAACATCATGCCATCTGGATGTCCATCATAAGTACAATAAAGAAGAGCTTACGATCATCTTAGCAAGTCCATCATGGGAAGGCATCGAGTAGCAAGAAAGGAGATCACAAAAGCCATCTTGGTGTCAAGCATGAGAAAACTTTTAAGTACCTTGCAGAAGAGCTTACAGTCATCTTAGAAGCCTCTCATGTGCAGCCATCAAGTACCAAGGAGAATGATCTTCAAGGCAGTTCATCAAGGGGTCATCCAGAGTAGTTGAGCAACCTAAGAAGCTGAGCATCATAAAACACTCAACTGCTCTTCAAGGATGATTAAGCCAAGCTGCTAGGGATAGAAGATGTTCAGAGTATGAAGACATCTTAGCAACTCAGCACCGACTCCGACAACAATAAACAAACAACTCAATGAAGCCAGGGCCTGAGGGGTCCTTGTCCAGAGGGACTAAATGAAGCAGGGCCAAGAGGGTCCATGTCCTGAGGGACTAAACAAAGCAGGGCCAAAGGGTCCTTATCCAAAGGGGCTAAATGAAGTTCCAAGCCTGCTAGGCTTGAAGAGTTCCTAGGGAACTAGAGGAGTCCCAAGGCTGCTGGCCTTGAAGAGTTCTTAGTGAACTGAAGTCCCAAGGCTGCTGGCCTTTAAGGAATCGTAGAGATTCAGGGTGTTGCCCTTCCTTAGTGGAAATCCTACTAGTTGAAAGCATAAGAGTGGATTAGGAGCTTGAGTCTCTGAATCACTTAAAACCCCTTGTGTCTTTTATATTATGTCATTAGCATTATGTCTATAATTGCTATAATTGCTATGTAAGTTCTAACTGCTTACAACTAAACTAACCCTACGAACAATGTATGTATGATTATGAATATATCAATAAAGGGGAATCTTTTACTTATTTTTGTTGTGCTTGAAAAGATTCTTATGTTTGTCATATACTCTAATATGAACAATACAACATAAACCAGAAAAGTATTTGAAATAAAAAGGATCTATTCAACCCCCCCCCCCCTTCTAGATCTATTGTGCCCTCTGGGAACTAACAAAAACTTCAGTTTCTGGTGTGATTTTTTAATTCTAACATAAGCACCCTATTTATAGAAAAATGCTTAGAACACCAAAGCAGAAGATTTAATAAAATATTAATATATATTTTATAAATTCCTTCGCACGTCTAAGTCATCTGATTTCAGACATTAACATGTGAAAACGGTGCCCACAAAATGTAAAAAACGTTTTTCTTAATATAATTATTTAAAACTTCCAAAAATCAATTATTCTGGAACTTCGGAACTTCAATAATCCATAATAAATAGCCCTTTTGTCAGAAAAATTCGAACCTTATGTCTTTTCCATAGGAAATTTCATTATCTACAATTTTGTAGAAGAAAGTTGTTTCAAATTCCAAATAAAAATTGACCGAAATCCACAGACAGACGATTTTACAGACTATAATCAAAATTCAATCAAGAAATGGGGTCCACAGACATGTTTAACATGTTTTAAATAACTTTTGCAACAAAAATACATGTCCTCCTCATATATTCATATATCTCACATTCATTGTAAAAATATCATCATTATTATATTATTATTATATAATAATAAATTATTTTATCAGAAAAGATAAAATATCAATTTTCAACAATTGTCACATTAAAATTTTTCTCCATCTATATCCACATAAAATGAATATTTTTCTTATCATATAAATCAATAATTAATTATTTACAAATAATATTACAGAATCACAATAATGACAATCAGGCCGTTCCCAGGAAAGAGGGGGCTTTCCAATAAGAATTTCTCCTTATTGGCGCGCAATTAGGTGACCAAACCTCTCTTTAGACAGAACTTTCTAGATATTATCAATAATGTTATCTAGTAATATTATTAAAATAATATGAATCATTGATCTGATAATGTGAAATACTGTGTAGTGACAATTATTAAAATAATAATAATATAAAATTTCAACGTAGCAATTATTGAATCAATAAAATAAAATATTGAACAGTAATTACTGTAACAATTATTGAGTAGTGCTTTCTTACGTAAGAATCAATAATTGGTGCAATACCGTATGCTACTGTGTTTTAACCACCGAGTATTTCAACAGTATTAACGGTAAAAACTACGCTGTCATTTATAAACAATTTATATTTGTCATTTTTTTCATCCAATCGCTTTCCGTTATGGGGCCCACAAAAGACTGCGTCGTCGTACGAATATTCCCTGACAGGAAGAATATTCCACGACCAAACGAATATTCCCCGACAACAATGAATATTTTATAACCACTTGCTTATTTGAAATATTTGCGCATTTTACCCATAACTAACCACATTAATCAAATCAACTCGCATTATTTCAAGATAATAAATAGAGGAAATTAAATTTTATTTATTAATAAGTTGGGGTCTTACATGATGAGTTATCTACTAGCAAGGGAAAGGACAAGATGTTCAAGTGTTGAAGAATTATTTAAAGTTTATTTAAATGCATAAAGTTATAAGACTTGTTTTATTTTATAATGTTTTCCGCAAACTGATATAATAATTTAATGTTAGATTACCTGAGATTGTTTAAGAGATGATGTAACCCTTTAATGGAAAAGATTATTGTTTAAGTTATATAATGTTTTATCCTTTATTATGGGTGGTTAGATATAATTATTTTGATAGTGAGCACCAAATTCGATGAAAATGAAGTACCCTGATTTAGGGGTGTCACAGTTAGTCACAATAATCTTTTGAGGGCAACTCTTTAAGGAGGCCTTCTTGAGACCTCCAGGTTTAGTTTGATGTTTCGGCCTCATATTTTCCAAATATGTCTGAATCTGGGATGAAACGACTTGTCTTTGTTCTTATTTATAATGTCTTCTAGTCTAATGAGAATATAGAAGTCTTAGATCTAGATCAAGAGAGTTGCTCGCTACTTTACCCAAAAGGAACGTATGGATGCTGTTGATGAGAGAAAGAACTAAGATTTAATAAATTTTCTTTATGTTTTTTGTTGTTTTAATGTTTAATATAAAAGGAATTGACGAATTTATTCTTTAAATGTGTAATTAAAAATTTAAAAATTATTTTTTGGCACACATCAGCTGGATATGACCCCACTCAGAGGTCAGCAATTTTTGACATGGCAAGATAAATTAGATAGAAATAAAAAAAATTAATAATTCAATCATTTAATTGATAAAATTAAAAAATAGATCACTGAAGGGCATATAATTTAGGATAGTAATTTATATTTAAGCATTTAAATTTAAACTCATTTTAGTTACCAAGGAGAAGCGTGTCAAAGTTCTGCACAATCTTCTCCAACACTTCAGTCGGTCATTCCACACCTCACCAACACTCGACACCTCATACACACTTCTCTCTCTAAACGGGTCTCGTACGGAATCTTCTCTTTCTCTCTCTAAGAACCCAACCGTATTAATTCGAATATTCCTTTGTAAAACCCGTATACTTTCTCTTTCCTCCTCCTCTATAAAATCCTTTAACTGTCACCCAACCAAACCCCACAAACAAACCCAACAAAAAACCCAATTATCATGTGTGAGAACCTAAACAGCGACTTCCAACTTTGCGAAGAGATCGGCCGCGGACGATTCGGTGTCGTCTACCGCTGTTTCTCCACAGTCTCCGGCGAGTCCTTCGCCTGTAAATCTGTCGACAAACGCCTCTTGTTAGATTCCACCGATTTGGAGTGTATTGAGAAAGAACCCAAAATCAACCAGTTGTTGTGGGGAAACCCTAACATTGTCCAGATTCATAAGATCTACGAGGACGAGAGTTATCTGCATATGATTCTCGATCCGTGTGAGTCGCCGGATCTGTTTGATAGGATCTCGAAGGGTCCGATTTCCGAGATTGAGGCTAATTTGTATTTTAAGCCGTTGGTGGCGGCGATTAGCCATTGCCATCGGATGGGGATAGCACATAGGGATTTGAAGCCGGATAATGTTTTGTTTGATTCTCGGGATCGGCTTAGATTGGCTGATTTTGGGTCGGCGGAGTGGTTTGGGGCTAATGAACGGCGGATGATGACTGGAGTGGTGGGTACGCCGTATTATGTGGCGCCGGAGGTGTTATCCGGTAGGGAGTATAATGAAAAGGTGGATGTGTGGAGTCTAGGTGTTATTTTGTATATAATGTTGGCTGGGGTTCCTCCGTTTTACGGGGAATCTGCGGCGGAGACGTTTGAGGCTGTGTTGAGAGGAAATTTGAGGTTTCCGACGAGGATTTTCAGGTCAGTTTCTCCGGAAGCGAAGGATCTGTTGAGGAAGATGTTATGCAAGGATGTTTCGAGGAGGCTATCAGCTGAGCAAGTTCTGAGTAAGTTGCTTTTTCTATTTTTGAGATGCACTTTGTATTGTCTACTCAAATATTCATATAATACATCGATCAATATTTACTGTAATCAAGTGGAGAAAAAACTTTTCTAATATGTTCTCTTTGGGTTGTAGTCCCTTTCTTCCATTTTCTCTCTGGTTTTGGGATGTAAGAAGTTATACTTTGTTTGGATGCCGAGAAAATTAAGGAAATAGTAGTGTAGATGTTATCCTTTCGGTATGAGCAAGTAATTCATTGATCAAATGCGTTTATTTTTGTTTTCGGTTCAATATTTTTAAATGTTTTTTTCCAAATTGATTTTTTTGGGTAGGAAATTCTTTTAGATGACTTTTGGTTCTCTGTTCTTTGAATTTATCTGGTTCTTATGTGTATTGTATACATAATTCACTGGTTATTATGTGTATTGTATACATAATTCACTGGTTAACGTTTCTGGTATTTTCTCTCTTTCTGTATAAATGACTCTTTGTACAAGATAAGAATCAAATAAAAATGAAGCATGGAACAAAATTTGCTGCTACACATTTCTTTGTTGTTTTCTTTGTAATGAAGTAAGCACTGAATAATCCAAACATGTTAGGTTTGGTGGGTGGGTTATAATTTTCTTGGCTTTTTTCATATCTGAAATGATGGAAGATGTTTCTAGATTGTAAAGTTTAATTCTTTCTTAATTTTCCCTCCTACCAAAACAGAAACAGAATAATAATCTGGTTTTCTTTTGTTAAATTGCAGGGCATCCTTGGGTCATTAATGGAGAGACACGATCACTCGACGACATGACCTAAAGAAACCGATTCCGCAGTTGTACATCGTGGAACTAACAGCACCCTTTTTGTACATACACTTATCCATGAGAGGATGATGGTTTTCAGAGAGAAAGAAGAAGAAAGAGGGAGAGATGAAGTCTCAGGTGAACACTTTCACCAGGGACTAAAATGCTCCCAAAAATATGAGATTGTGAATATATGTTGAGTAATGAATAAAGGGTTTATAGCCCTGTGTAAGATAAATCAGATCATGAGAATGTGAGAATCCTTTTCTTGGTTGTTAATGGAACCGATGTGAGAATCCTTTTCTTCTCAATCAAATTTCAATGCCTTTTTTTGCTTGTTAATGGAACCGAAAAGGTTGATGGATGTTGTGATTAGGAAATTGAGTACTGTGCTTGATTTTGTCCAGAAGGCTAGTACTAGAAGGATGGCTCTGTTTTCTTGTTTGGCTGTGAAAACCTTCAAGAAAATTTTCCATGTTTGAGTATGGAAGATATTAGTATGAGGCGTATTATTATTAGTAGGTGTTTTGGTTGAAGGAATGATGAGAAAAGTGCTGGAGCCTGTATTTTGTCTAGAAGTTTACTAGTACTGTGAGTTTCTCTGTTTGGTTGTAATGAATCTGAAATAAAAAAATTCCTTTTTCCTTATTTGTGTATGGAATCTCAATTATGAAGCCCAATCTTATCACTGGTTGTGCAAGTTGACTAAATCATGAGAGATAAATAAAAACGGAATGAAATAGTTCTAAATCTTTGATAATTTATGTCTGAAATATTTAAATAATAAATTTTTATTATTTTATCTTGGAAAAAATATAAAATTATTATAAATTTATTTAATATTATTTAATATAATAATTAATATTATAAAAAAAATTATCCATGCAGTCAAAAAAATGTTCAAATCGTGGTCAAGTCACTCAGATGGTTTTTTTTTAAAAAATAAACGCAATTCAGTTCGTAACAAACCGCTTCTGAGATAATAAATTATATTTCATCCGTTCTTAAAAGATTGTCGTTTTAAAAAGTAATTTTTGTTCCAAAAAGATTGTCGTTTTGAGTTTATCAATACACATTAGTTATTTTTTCTCTACTTTACCCTTATTTAAAGTTTTCTCCTATTTAAAGTTTTTTTTCTATTTCCAAAGATTCTTATTCAATTCAATGCTATAATCCAAGTAGTAATTGATTGAATAAGAAGTAATTGCTTGAATTAAATAAGAAACATTGAGAAGAGAATAATTGGTTGACACAATAAATAAGGGTAGTATAATATTTTCGCTAGTTATTAATTATATTCCTTAATCTGTGTGCATTAACTTTAAACGACAATCTTTTAAGAACAGAGAGTATAAGAATGACCGATAGCAATGTGTAATATATGGATCCGGATCCTCTATGAGGATTTCTCTGTGAGGGTTTTGTTGTGGGGTTGACAATACATTAAAAAGGAGATCCAATGACTCACAACTCTTTTTTTTGTCTGTTTATTAAAACGACGTCGTTTTGATATGAATTTTTTTTATAAGCTGACAAAAAATTAGAAGCCACCAAACGCCGTCTATTTTTACATATAATTATTTTAAAATTTTTAATTATTCTGTATATGATTTTTTTTTATATTTAATAACTTAGCTTGCTATTAATATTAGGATAACTACAAACTTGGCTCAAAAAAATTAATAAATATATCGGTTATAATTATCGTTAATGTTTTCAATGTGACTCTAGTTATTTTTCGTTTATTATTATTTTTGTTTGTTTATTTATATTATTTATTATTATTATTATTATTATTTGTATTTATTTGTTCCATAAAAAGAGTTTACTCTCACCATTGAAAATATTATTATTATTTACTCTAACCATTGGGCCGTCTGGGTCAACCAAGAAAATATTCTAGACCTATCGATTATTATTATTTACATATTCCTTTATATCTCTTTTTATTATAAATAATCGTTTTACTTTACCTCTCTTAATCTGCTCAACGGAGACAATTAGGTACCATCACAACTCAAATACTATTTTAAATGTACTCTTTTTACTTTGTTTGTTTGGTAAAAATAAACGGCGTTTGGTGGCTTCCAATTTTCTTTCAACTTGTAAAAAAAATTCATATCAAAACGACGTCGTTTTGATACCAGACAAAAAAAGAGTTGTGAGCCATTGGATCTCCTTTTTAATGTGTTATCGATCCCATAATAAAACTCTCCCAAGATCTTCACAGAAAAATCTTCATAGAAGATCCTGATCCATAATATAGTGGCCGTCTCGAGTTGAGGTGAAACATCCGAGTTTGAGCCCCAGCACTTTGGAAAAAATTCCTGGGCTAGCAATTTATCTTTGTCCACCCGTTTCGACAGTGATTAGTCCCTTGGTTGACAATTTAGGGGATACACTGGGTTTAGACCCAAAAAAATGTAGGTAATATAGATAATTAGATGAGACTATTGATATGTTGACTAATTTTTTTCTTTCAAAAAATAGGTTACAAAATAATGCAGTAAAATATAATTAATTGATTATCATCTTGTCATAATAACTAATTACTATTGATCACATCATTTTGAATTCATCAAGTCACCAAAGTGTTACTCCCTCCGTTCCAAAAAAAATTATCGTTTTAGAAGAAGAAATTTATTCTAAAAAGTTTGTCATTTACAACTTTCGAGAAGAATAAATTATTTACTTTCTATATTACCCTACCTTCTCTCATTGTCCTAATAAATTTTGTCCCTTGTATTAATAGTTTTCGATTTCCCATAAAGGGATAGTGATGGAATTTTAAACAAATTTTACTTGGTAAATGTCACTTTCTTAATCCATGTGCCAAAATTTTAAACGACAATCTTTTAGGAACGGAGGGAGTATTATTTAAAAAAGTATCAGGAATTTTAAATTTAATATAATTAATTAAACAGTTCTACTAAGGTAAATAAAATTATACAATGTATTACTATAATTCAGATCTCTTAATTTTTTTTCTAAATTTGCCAAAACGCAATTTTACAGTATAAAATACTACTTTTACAAGAGTAAATCTACATAAACATCACATTTACTCTGATTTTCCCGATACGCAAATAACAATGTCGTTTTATATCAAATTTTTTCCTCCCTCCTTTCTTAAACAACTCAGCAGCAAAAGCAAAACTCCCTTTTCAATTTCTCTCTATACATACGTACATATATATACACACACCCAATACCTTTCGTCTTTCATTGCAATTTCCAAATACAGACCAAAAACCCAAACACCATTCTCTCAATTTTAATCTCAAACCTATCTCACCATGCCTCGAGCTTGCAAGAGAAAAGCTGACCCACCCAATTCAACACCCGCTAAATCAACTCCGTTCGACTCCGCTCGTTCGGATAAACTCTATATCTCCTTTATGTATATAGTTATGTGTGTTCAGTGATGTTATTTGAGTAGAGTAATTTTATTGGATAGAAATTTGTTATTATTATTTTGTAGTTTTATTTTTATGCCTGTTTAATCATGTATACATTAGGGGTTGGTTTGGTTTTCTTGTTGAATTGATTCATGACTTCAAGAAACTGTGAAGAATTTATGGGTTTGAGAGAGAGTTTGGGGGTTTGTTCATATATTTATTAAGGAATGCTGATAGAGAAGGTTTTATTCTATTTGGAGTATATTTATTCTGTGAGTATATATCAACAACAATTAGGTCTATATCATTTCATTAGTTTTTTTTGGGGGAGATTTCTTATTTCTGATTTGAGATTTTGAGTATAAATGGCAACATATTTAATTTAACATCTTCTTTGTTCTTTTTGATGTGAACTGCATTTCACCAACAACAACATATGTGGCCAGGTAATTTTGTTGCTCCCAATGTTGAGTAATGTTAAACTTGAGCCTTCAGTGAATTCATGAATACTACTTGATTTTTTTTGTTTGACAAGTTGATGGCCTGCATAAATCTGCTTGTGTTGTTATTTAAGATACTTGAAAGAGACTAAAATAGTTGATTTTAATGCAGATCAAGGGAAGCAAGCTCTGTTGGCAATTTGATATTCAATTAGTTGCCAGATTTTGGTTTTGGCCTAAAAAATCTGAGATGAACCCAAATAAGGAATTGTAACTGAGATCAACATACTGCAAACTGAAGAAATTCTTGAAGGTGACTGGAATAAGACCTCCCATGGAGTTTATGGCTAATGTAAGCTGGACAAGGTGCTGAAATTCGCAAAGGTAGGAGAAATCTGCCCAGTTGGTTACCACTTGGTGAGAGTGCTTTGAGAAATGGCAAGTGACCCAAACTTGAATGGATGTCAAATGGTTATGCGGTTTACGCCTTATAGTCACACGGTGCAGTGAAGCTACACAGAAAAACTGAAATATTGTCTTAATTGTAGTTGCTTGAGCTATTAAGCTATTGTATCATCGTTTTTTTAAATTACATGGGGTATGCCCCTTGTAAACATGTAAATCGTGATTATAGTGTTTATGAAACGAACTCCAATTATTGTGTTCATTAATTTAGTCTGACATATGTTGTGTATGTTTGGTAAATATTTAACGCATGCTAAGAGAAATTACTGAGAACAAAACCAACATTGAAATTGGAAATCTTGAAGGGATGAAAACAAATGATTAGAATTAAAATACTTTTCGTACATCCACTAAGCCACCTCATTTTTGTTTTCACCGATCATAGTGTTGATGTAATACCCGGTAAATAAATAATGAATAATTAATATTATTTGTTTAAAAAAAACATTCTGATTGGACTTTGTATTTTATTTGGGTCAAAATAGTCATGGGCTAATAAATATTAATAAGTGTGAATAAATTAATTGGTAAAATTGGGCTTTAAATTAAGTGGGTCAATTTATAATTACGTAAAATTTTAAAATCCTATTAAAATTTGGAGAGTTAATAAATATATTAATTAATAAAATCTATTTTTTATGAATAAATAAGTAAAACCTAATTTTTATTCATAATAAGTTTGGCACGAAGAGGGATAAGGCGGAGCAGTGTCTGGCGGCGCATGAGATTTGTAGTTGCCAATTCTAAACGGTGAGTGATCGAAATTTCTCTAATTATAATCTTTCATGGTAATCATTCGGTAGTGCAAATGTATTGTTATGATGACAAGAGACTGGCATATACATTGTTTAGGTGAATAATAAAATAAGCATGTATACCTATAATGATTGGCACCTATAATGTTTGGCAGTATATGAAAACTATAAATTCTTGTAGCAATATATCTGAATTCGAAAGTGGGGGTGAAAAGTTAGTATATTATTTTCATAAATAAGTAATTATAATGTTATCCTTAGAATTTAGAAACTTTGCTGAAAATTTTGTATACTAATTTATATCGAAATCATTTATTTGTTAAAATTATAAAAAGTTACTTAATAATAAATTAAATAATATTATGTTATCAATGGTTAAATTTGTAATAAAATTTTATTTTATTCTATTAGATCAACTTGAAAAAAAAAATAACGTATAATTGCATTATTATTTTTATTAGAGCGGGCAAAGGGAATTTAAGGAGTATTTTTGGAATATTAATTTGGGTATTGCATTATCGATTCCAGGTACGGATTCCGTACTCTTTCAGCGAGATTCATTTGTTTTTAAATTGTTTGTTCCGTTATTCGTTTCGAAATTTAATATTGCCTCTCATAATTAATTCTTGTCAATTTATTTTGATAGTTTGCTTTGGCGTTTAGAGTAGAACTCCCATTTGTACTCTTTAGTCTAGTGTATCATGTCTAATAATTTATTTTAATATTATAGTAATGTACATGTTAGTACATTTTTTGGAGACTTGTGTTGATGATCTGTTCAGTTTAACATGTACATTCTAGAACCCCTTTGTGTTGATATTTTGTCGCATGTGTTGTGACATTATATTTTGTTAGAATACCGTAGGGTATACCTGAGCTATAACCACCTATGGGGGTACCACAGGCATGTCCTCTTGGCACCGAGGCATGACACCTTCCGTGGCGGTGTGATCAGTCCACGGCGTCTCCGTTTTGTGCTCCGGTGGGAGTTGGCCATTTGGTGTTTTGTTGTGGGAGGCGTATGGGTCGACCCTAGTTTCTGTTCTGTTCTGTTCTGCGGATTGGTGATGTTTGTGCCAAACACACCTTCCGATTTGCACGCATCTGGATTGCGCAGTCCGATGTGTGATTGCCTGTGTGGCATTATTTGACTTGCCTGTGTGGCAAGGTATATTACTATTTATTTTGAGCTCGGTATGAAATAACACCCAGCCATTTGATTCAGCCTACCATTTTATTGTGTTAGTTTTATTCGTTTCATTTCAGTTCGTTTTGTTCAATTCATTTAATTGAGTTAGTTATTTCGGTTCATTTCTTGTATTCTATATCCGTACTGGGCATTTGGCTCATGCTGTGTTTTTTCTTCCGGCAGGTAATCAGGGGGATCAAGGGCAAGTGTGACGAGAGCTTCCTTTAATCCAATGGTTTAGAAATGTTATGTTTAGACTTGATATGTCATTTATTTAGAATTGTAATAAATTATTTAGATTGTGGTTTGAGCCAGTGTAGCATTTATTATGGTTTGTTTTATGATATTGAATTATTTGAGATTACTCTTTTGTGGTTTAGAGCCTTGTGATCTTCCTTAGTTCTGTTGTGTTTTGAGTAACCTTTCTTTCTATTTTGGAAAGGGGGTGTTACAGTTGAGCAATGGACTAAAAGAAAACACAAAAACTGATCTAACCACCTATATATACTAGACCAAAACTACAACTAAATCAAGTCAAAAGTCTTTATAGCCAACATTAGAAGTGTCTTCACCTATAGACCCAAAATTTCACATCGCATCAAGATTCAGAAGTTCATCTCCCCATATGGATTCCTACAAGTTATAGGAAAAACATCAATATTAAGTGAGTTCATACATTTTAAATTTATGATTTATGAAAGGTAAAACTTAAACCAATCTATAAACAACTCTTACCACTTAAACGAGGGCTCTACAATAACATATATGCAATTATCAACATATATGCACCCTTAAAAATGCTCACCAATAAAGTAAAAATAATAACCATAAGAATATGAAGAAAAGAAAATAATTACTCACATTCAAGTTAATATTTTCGTGACGACTCTCTTGTGTCTCGTGAAAAATAGGTGGCTAATTAATAGTCGTATCAAGCTCAAATGTCTGAAATAAAAGAAGCATAATTTCTCATTTCACGACTCTACAATCGTAGCATTTATACATATATATATATATATATATATATATATATATATATATAACAAAAAAGAAAAATCATACTTTATTCATATTCTTTGTGTTTCTTGATTCAAAATTATTTCTACCTTTTTTTGTCCCTTCTGTTTGAGTTTCTTCGAAACTTGTTCCACCTTACTTACTTTCTTTTTAGTAGGAGGACGCCCCTTGCATCGATTCTTTTTAGGTGAAAGTAATTTCTGACTTTCATTTGGGCCGTCAGATCCACTTGCGGTTGACTTTTGAGTAGGTTGACTTTTTTCATAAATTTCATCCTCCGTATTCCATTCCACCTTTAGTTCAAGAAGTCGATCTACAAGTTGATCACATCTTTTTTGAGTGTCATATGCAATGTCCGCAACGTCGAAAAAAATATTGCACAACTTGTCATATCTTTGTCCCAGTTCTGTGTCTTTCCAAACATTATAAGTGACTTTAGCTTTAGAATGTCGTCGTTTTATGTCCTTTCTCCACATCCTCAAAATGTATTTTATTGGAACGGTAAATATAAACCTTTCAAAATGAAGTACCTTAACTATATGCTTACATAAAATTCCTCGAAATTCGAATAATTTACAGTTACAATTCACATCAAATTCAAATTCATCTTCCCCTTCAATGAAGCAAACTTTGAAGTTCACAATTTTTGGGCTATCTTTTTTTTCTCCAAAGTAACAAAGTTGTTTCACTTCGTAATGGAATATTTTATCATGAGATTTGACAAACCTTGAATCGCAATACATTCCGCCATCTGCCACTTCTGTTTGAAACTCTATAAACTTGGAATTGGTATAAACCTCTTGGAATTGTTTTTCAATGGCATAATGTGTAACACAAGGAACATGTGAAGTCAAAGAATGAGAGTCCGCTGCTATTTCTTTTTCCACTTTACTCCTTAACGCATTATCATATTGGTCCACAAATTCTTTCAAGGAAGTTTTTGCATTGACAAATCCATCAAAAAATGCATTCATACTTTCACTTCTTTGTGTTGTAGACATTCCCGCCCAAAAACAATCTTTGACAAAACAAGGAACCCACCTGTGCCTTTCATTATACAATCCTTCCAACCACTCATTGTTCTCAAGATCATAATTTTCTATCATTGCCTTCCATTCACATTCAAAATCATTTACACTCAAAGAATCATAAACAACGTTATGTAACGTAAATTTAATTGATTCATAATGCGCATACCCTTTTAATTTTTCAGGAACTTTCTTCAATATATGCCACAAACACCATCGATGGCGAGCATCGGGAAAAACTATCTCAATCGCATTTTTCATCGCTTTGTCTTGATCAGTGATAATGGCTTGTGGAGCTTTTCTAGACATGGAAGAAAGCCACGCATCAAACAACCAAACAAAAGTGTTAGTATCTTCATTCGATATCAAACCACAACCAAGTAGTATAGATTGTCCATGGTGGTTAACTCCAACAAAAGGAGCAAACGACATATCATATTTATTAGTCAAATAAGTGGTGTCAAATGTGATGACATCACCAAACTCTTCATACTCATCTCTAGACCTTGAATCTGCCCAAAACAAATTTCTGATCCGATTTTCCCCATCTGGGTCTATCACATAGAAAAAGTTAGAATCCACTGCTTGAACGTTAGCAAAATAACTTTGAAGTGCACTAGCATCACCCTCAGCAAGCCTTAACTTTTTTAATTTTTCCATATAATTTTCACAATCTTTCTTTAAACAAGGCATTTCATTTTCTCCATACTCAATTCTAAGTGAATTATAACTTTTATTCATTGGTATCCCAGCAACATTGTTTACCTCAAGTCTCCTCTTTATATAAGGGGTTACAAGTCGATTACACCGGTGAAAACGAGACTTACTTGGACTTAAACCATGATTGTGTGCAAGCTCCAAAGTGGTTATACCCCAGTTTCCATCATTCAATAATCTGACACAAATCTTAGCCTTACAACCTACTTTAATTACTGGATGCGGTTTTAAAGTAATTTTTGAGTTCTTCTTTGGCTCTCCATATTTTTGACATACAACTGTCAAATATGTAACCACTCCATCCAATTTTTTTGTACTTCTTTTAGTCACTCCAAATCCTTGTTGCGCACCATATTTTCTATAGTATTCATAAACCTCATCAACATTGTCAAACACCATATGTAATTTGGGCTCTTCTACTATTTGATTATTCTGTTTCCCATTCTCTTCTACTTCATCATCCCTTTAGTTGTTAGATAGATCATCTACGTCAATATCCATATTTGTAGAGCTAATATTTATTTCCGATTCCATTGGTAGAACTTGCACAGTGCTATAAAAACTAAAAATAATTTTTTAAAAATATTTGTTAATGTATGTACTTTAAGAAAAACATCAATAACAAATGTATATTTCATATTTAAATATTGAGTATCAACTAGATAAAGCCATTTTTTATCTAAATATAGAAATAAGATGAAAACCAAACACTTTCAATACTTTTGATTGTAAATGAAATAGTTTTAATACTTCGTTCCAATAAGTGATTGTTTCAATTGCACTTTATATTTTGTTGCAAAAACTACAATATAATTAAATAAGCAAACAGAGCAAATTGATATATGTATATCAAACATATATATATATATATATATATATATATATATATATATATATATATATATATATATATATATATATAGGTTACCTAGTTTGTGAAGGAGGGGGCGAAAATGTTGAAAATGTATTGCTGCTCAAATCTCCTGCTACTCAGTGGCGAAGCCAGAAGTTGTTAGTAGTGGGGTCAAAATTATTACTAAATTATAAAAGAATTTGGCGGTAGTTTGGGGGCAGCGTCCCCGAGATAATTTTTTTAATACTTTATACTTTCGGGTGTATATATATATATATATTATATTACGATGAAAATATAATGAGTAACAATATATAGTGTATATACACTATATTGATTCATAATAGACTTTTTTAATCACAATTGTTCATAAGTAAGTAATTTATTATTTATTTTTAAAAATAATATATATTAGATTATTATTTAGTTTAAAATATTATAGATAAATGCATATATTGAAAGGATATGAGTCATATATGATTAAAATTTTATTGACAAAGTTATAAATTTTCAACGTGACCCATATAATAGAAAATTTATAAAATTTTAGTGGGGTCAATTTATATATATTATTTAAAATTTTTAAAATTTACTATACATTATAAAATAAATTTTTTCCCAGTGGGGTCAATTGACCCCACAAAATTGACGTGGCTTCGCCACTGCTGCTACCCAAAGGAGAGGGTAAGAACGTGGCGGGAAATTGAAAAGGGGGTTTTGTAACTGATGAGTAGGTTTTATACCTATGAATCTGATATTATTAAACTTAATTATTTTTTATCTTTTATTGTTTTTTAGTATCTTTTTATGTGTTTTGTGTTTATTTGTTGTAGGTTGGAGCTGGAGGGACAAATTGGTCATTTCGGAGAAGAAAAAGGTCAAAAATCATGAAAATTAAAGCTGAGTGGCATTTTTGTAATTACGTGGTCCTGGTCAAGCGCCTAGGCGCTTGGAAATGGCCTATGTTGAGCGCCTAGGCGCTCAAGTGCGGAAAAAGATGCGTTTTTCTACTGCTAAGTGGGTTTTTGAAGCCAAAGAGGAGTCTGAATAAGGGCTGAGACCAATACAAATAGGAGAAGACTTTAGAAAAGACATATCAACTAATTTTTCAAGAGATTTGCAGAGAGAACAAGGAAGAAAAACACGAAGGAGAATTGCAAAGGCTAAAGATCTAAGAGAGAGTATTGGAGCAAATTCAGAGTTTCTTCTTCTCTTCTCTAGTTTTATCTTTTGTAACTATCTGGGATGTTTGGATTATTAATTTGGATGATGTTTTTCTTTATTATTATCATGAACTAAATTTTAATTAAGATTGCAACGGAACTTGGTATGTAGTCTAAATTGCAAGCTTCCCATTGAATGAAAGTTAGTTTTTATTGAATTGTTTATTATATCTTATGTTTATTGATTAATTGTTTGGCCAACAATTACTGTGATAATCTATATAAAATTGGAAGATGGAGTATAGATTGAGATCTGGATATGATAACATCTGTTCATATAATCTGAATAAAGTTAATCTGATTAGCGTGTAGGATAGGAATATACCTATGTGTCTTTTGTATCCATTAAAAGAATTTGTGCGTAAACCCTAATTAATTTGATTTACATAGGAATATAGTGAGTTGATTAATTGGGGTGTTCCTTGTAATTCCGCATCTTAAAGATTGGATTTAGGAGGATTTGTTCACGTGTCTTTGGAAGAAATGCGTGAATATTCATAAAGCATTCTTGGATAATGATTCATATTAATTGATTTATTTTAAATGGGAAGTAAGTTAGTTTAAATGAAATACCAAGGGAAGTTGTAATCTTAACCTGTTAAATCTGCAGTTATTTTTGTGAAATTTTGATTTTAATCATTAGTTTTGTTAAGTATAATTTTCAAATCACAAACAATATTTCGTAGTTTAAAATAGGATTAATTGCATTAGAATTAGTAATTGATAAATATTAGTCTATTTCCTCGTGGGAACGATATCCTTGCTTGCTGAATATTACAATTGAACGCGTATATTTGCGTGGCAAAGTGCTATTAAAAAATTAGGCAACAAGTTTTTGGCGTCGTTGCCGGGGAAGTTAGTTTAATATTTTGTCATTATTAAATTCAATGAAATTAATCTTAATTTAAATATTTTTTTATTTTTTTTGTCTCTAGTCTAATTCCTTTTCAGGCACCATAAACAACTATGACTATCATTGGTTATATTCGAGAATGACTCGGCCAAGGGAGGCAAAGAATTATGGACTCGATGAATTGTCAGCACAATTTGGGACACTTTCAAGGAAGATTGATGCTTTATCAGCACAAGTTATTCAAAGTGTAGCGGTGATATGTGAGTATTGTGGCGGAAACCATCCGAGTCATCAATGCACCATCAGTTTCGAGTCGTTACAATATAGTGGTAACTTCAGCGATTATCCCAACAATTATGATTATTTCAGTAATTATCATCATGAGTGGGGGAATCCACTAAATCTTTCATGGAGCGATGAAAATCTAGCCCAACCCTTTGCTCCATGCCAATCATACACTCCTGAATTACAAGTTCAACTCCCTAATCATGAAGAAGAAAGGATTTTAAGCTTGGAAGGACTTATTTCCAATTTCATGGTTTTGATTGAGGACCAAACGAATAGTCAGGAGATGTCGATTCGAAATCTTGAGAACCAGGTGGGACAACTTTTCAACGCCATCATCAATCGCCCTCAAGGTGAAGTGTCAAGCAACATGGTTCCCGAGACTGATGGATTGCCCACGCTAAATCTAGAATCGGATGTTCCAAAAGAAAAGGATGTGGAAAGGGAGGAGACAAGTAGGGAGCAGGAAAAGATGGTCGCCAAAGATCTAGCCTTGAGTTCTGACATAGATGAACCGATTTTGATAGTGCCCCATATATCTTCTCCACCAAAGTTTAAGGATCCGGTTAGATTTGCAATCATTTGTCCAATTGGTAGTCATTTTTTCGATAAAGATATATATGATATGAAAGCTAGCTTAAAATTGGTGCCATGGTGTGAAGAGAATGGGAAGAGAGATGAAGAACCAGTTGTTCTAAAAAAGCTTCAACGTAAAAATTCGTTCATAGATACAACTCGGAAAATGCCTAGTTATTTGAAGGTTGTAAAAGATAATCTACCTATAAAGAACAAGCTAGGTGAATTTGTATCAATAACCCTTACTGATGGAAAACTCTCGAAAGTTACGTTATTACTAATGGATGGAGGGTTCCTTAATTTTCGAAGGGGAATTGGATAGAGAAAGAGAAGAAAGTCAGGCTGAAGACTATAAACCAAGCGCTAACTGGGAGGCAACCCAGGAATTTTTATTGTTATTTTCTATTTTTACTTTTATTAATTTACTTTACTGTAGTTTATTTAGTAGTTAAACTTTTTTTAGTTTAGGATTTGTTGCATCCCTCGTTCTCTGACAGATATTCAATTTATTGCAGGAAAGGAGGCCAAGCATTTATGATTTTAATAAGATGAATGTCCACTCGTCAAAATCTCAAATTTCTAATCATTTCCGCAAATTTTGGTGTGGAAGGCAACAAGCTATTGGAGGTATGGCATACAAGAAGCATAAAACACCAAAATAAGCAAGGTACACTGGCCAAGCGCCTAGGCGTTCATTTTCAAGCCAAACCAAGCGCCTAGGCGCTCCAAGTTTTTAAGACTTTCTGCAACCAACCGCCTAGGCGCTCCAGACAGTGCAAATTCAAGCGCCTAGGCGCTCCAACAAAAAAAAAAAGAAGCCCTAATCGGGCTAAACTCTTCCAAACCCAAATCAAACACATTCTTGCTCTCCTACTCCAACTCAAACTCACTCAACTCTCAACCCTCCTCTAATCTAGCCACAATAATCATCCTTTTCTTGTAAAATCCTAATCAAACACTAAATCTCCTACCCAAACTAAGGCACTTAAGCTCCATCTTGTCATCCTTCTTCACCAAATCGGACACCACTTTACATTCAAGCCACATCTATCTAAAGTAAGGGTTCAAAACTCAAATTGCTCATGCAACTTTGATTGAAACATCATATTTGGCTATAACCAAAACATATTAGATAAGACTATGGCTACTAAGAGACAAAGAGGAGAGACTTCGGGCACTTCGCAAAAGTTTGACAAAAAGAGGTTTACAAGTGCTAAAGCGTCCGAAAGATTTTACAATGTGCTCTCTAGTAAATCACTAATTCCCGAGCGTGGAATATTGCCAGAGATAGAAGATGGGGAATTACTACAAATGATTGGGAGTAGACGATGGATGAACTTTACAGCCCAACCGGATGCATCGGTCGGTATTCCTAGAGATGTTTGCCCGCATGAATCCAGGTGCCGCTCCCTACCAATTTCCACCATTGTCTGCGTACCCCCCAGAAGAAGAAGAAGAAGAGGAGGAGGATACTGACGAGGAATAAAGCTTCTATCTTTCAGGGAAGTCCTCAGTGCTTAAATTCTTAAATTTTGTTTGTTATATACAATGAGGACATTGCATCGGTTAAGTTTGGGGGTGTAATTTTCCAGCTCCAGTTCATGCATGTAGTATTCATCTAGTGCATTCATATAGTATTTAGTTAATAGTTTTTCATGTAGTTTGCATTCATTTAGTTTTCATTTTAATTTCATAAAAAAAAACATAACAAAAAGTTTAGTATTTGCATGTTTCCAGCTGTTAGATAGTTTAAGTCTGTTTTGGCCAGTGATGAGATTGGAATTGAGTAGACAAGTATAGTATTGTCTGTTAAGACTTTGATGTGATTTCTTGTCATGATTTGAATCTTTACCTGTTTGAAACTGATATAATAAGGATAGCACAGTAAAAACAACTATGTTGACTGATTGAGTTTAAATTGACACATAATGGACTTCTAGAGGATAATGCTAGTTTGAATGAATGAAAGACATGAATAGGCGAAGATGACTGAATTTAGACAAAAACTTAAGTTTGGGGGAAAAATTTGGGATATATAAGCTTAAAAAAAATTAAAATAATAATAATAATAATATCGTGGCTAGTTTTGTTTCGGGGCCTTTGTTACTTGAGCAAGTACGCTCGAAGGGGTATCTTAAAACCTAGCGCCCTAAGGTCTTATATGGTCTGGGATTCGTTGGTCGAAAGCTCGCTAAGGGGTAGCACTCTTAGCCTAATGGAATGAGACATTGCATAGTCATGGTTAAAAAAAAATTATATATATAAAAAAAACAATAAAACGGGAAAAGAGAAAAAATCCCCCGTAAACCACAATAAAGCATAAGTATCCCGGATTGGACTCTTAAATTTGGTGGATGTTTGTTTTTAGTTGGATCTAGCTTGTTTGTGAATTTTGTGAGTTTACACTGTATGATTCCTTTAAAAGAGATTTATTATGTGTTGTATTTAGCATCAGATCAGTTAGCATGGATGTTAAGCACACACACACACTATATCAATAATAACAGGTTAAGATTTGATGATTGACAAGGAAATTATTAATCTGTCTTGATATGATGTACTAGCATGTTTATTATGATTTCTCTAAGGCTTGATGAATAGATTTTGTTCTGTTTGACTGCTGGAATTTAAGCATTTATCTAGTTGCATTTTCATTGCATATTTAGTTATTGCATTGTGTTGTGTTGCTTGGGGACAAGCAATTGGTTAAGTTTGGGGGTATTTGATGAGTAGGTTTTATACCTATGAATTTGATATTATTAAACTTAATTATTGTTATCTTTTATTGTTTTTAGTATCTTTTTATGTGTTTTGTGTTTATTTATTGTAGGTTCGAGCTGGAGGGATAAATTGGTCATTTCGGAGAAGAAAAAGGTCAAAAATCATGAAAATTAAAGCTGAGTGGCATTTTTATAATTACGTGGTCCTGGTCAAGCGCCTAGGCGCTTGGAAATGGCCTATGTTGAGCGCCTAGGCGCTCCAGTGCGAAAAAAGATGCGTTTTTTTTACTGCTAAGTGGGTTTTTGAAGCCAAAAAGGAGTCTGAATGAGGGCTGAGACCAATACAAATAGGAGAAGACTTTAGAAAAGATATATCAACTAATTTTTCAAGAGATTTGCAGAGAGAACAAGGAAGAAAAACACGAAGGAGAATTGCAAAGGCTAAAGATCTAAGAGAGAGTATTGGAGCAAATTCAGAGTTTCTTCTTCTCTTCTCTAGTTTTATTTTTTGTAACTATCTGGGATGTTTGGATTATTAATTTGGATGATGTTTTTCTTTATTATTATCATGAATTAAATTTTAATTAAGATTGCAACGGAACTTGGTATGTAGTCTAAATTGCAAGCTTCCCATTGAATGAAAGTTAGTTTTTATTGAATTGTTTATTATATCTTATGTTTATTGATTACTTGTTTGGCCAACAATTACTGTGATAATCTATATAAAATTGGAAGATGGAGTATAGATTGAGATCTGGATATGATAACATCTGTTCATATAATCTGAATATGGTTAATCTGATTAGCGTGTAGGATAGGAATATACCTATGTGTCTTTTGTATCCATTAAAAGAATTTGTGCGTAAACCCTAATTAACTTGATTCACATAGGAATATAGTGAGTTGATTAATTGGGGTGTTCCTTGTAATTCTGCATCTTAAAGATTGGATTTAGGAGGATTTGTTCACGTGTCTTTGGAAGAAGTGCGTGAATATTCATAAAGCATTCTTGGATAATGATTCATATTAATTGATTTATTTTAAATGGGAAGTAAGTTAGTTTAAATGAAATACCAAGGGAAGTTGTAATCTTAACCTGTTAAATCTGCAGTTATTTTTGTGAAATTTTGATTTTAATCATTAGTTTTGTTAAGTTTAATTTTCAAATCACAAACAATATTTCGTAGTTTAAAATAGGATTAATTGCATTAGAATTAGTAATTGATAAATATTAGTCTATTTCCTCGTGGGAACGATATCCTTGCTTGCTGAATATTACAATTGAACGCGTATACTTGCGTGGCAAAGTGCTATTAAAAAATTAGGCAACAGTAACACCCCCTTCCCGAAAAGGAAAGGGAGGCCACGTGCAAAGCACAACAAACCTCAAAATAAGTAAACAGAGCACTAATAACTTCAAAATATTAATAGTGGTGATCCATTAATAAAGTACTAAATACAATTCTCCAAATAGAGTCACAATAATCAAAACTTAAAATTCGAAACAACCTAGATGGTCAAAGGCAACTCTCTCATCACCCTAGCCCTGAATCACCCCTGCAAACCAGCCGGAAAAAAATACAGCATGAGCCAATTGCCAAGTACGGATACAGATATACAAAAGATATACAAATGATATACGAAAACAACTGAGACAAACTGAACAAAGCCTCAGGTGCAAATACGGACGAAAATATAATATCCAAAGATCTGAATGGAAAATATCTGAATCAACATAATTAACGAAACCAATAAAAGAATAAAGAAGTAACGAACTGAAGTAACTAACTCAATGACTTGAACTGAACAGAAACAAACAAAACCAATACAATGAGATAATAGGCTGAATCAAATGGCTGGGGTTATTTCATATCGAGTGAGCTCAATAATATATCTTGCCACACAGGCAAGTCAAACTAATGCCACACAGGCAAGTCAAAATAATGCCACACAGGTAAGTCAAATGATGCCACACAGACAAGTCAAAATAATGCCACACAGGCAAGTCAAATGATGCCACACAGGCAAATCACACATTGGACCGCGAATCCAAATGTATGAAAATCGGATAGGTGTGTTTGGCACAACATCACCAATCCGCAGAACAGAAAACTAGGGTTAACCCATACGCCTCCGACAACAAAACACCAAATGGCCCACTTCCTCCGGAGCACAAAACGGAGACGCCGTGGACTAATCACACCGCCACGGAAAGTGTCATGCCTCTCGTGCCAAGACGACATTCCTGTGGTACCCCCACAGGTGGTTATAGCTCAGGTATACCCTATGGTATATTCTAATCAAAATATCATGTCACAACACATGCGACATAATACCAAAAAAAAGGGTTCTATATGTACATGTTGAACCAACTCAAATTATAGTCAAAAGGTTTCAAAAAGAAGGTAGCAACATGTACCGCTCTACAATTACCAAAATAAATACTAAACATGATATCCTAATTCAAAGAGTGAAAATACGAGTCCAATGTTTCAACTCCAAAATGAAACAAATATATGAATTTCGCAAGAAACAATTATGTGAAATAATAACAAAATTTGAAACGAGGAACAAAACGAACAAATCAAATTTAACAAAAGTATCGCTGAAAGAGTACGGAATCCGTACCTTAATATAGTACCAAAATAATTCACTGAAGCCAAATATCACCCGTTAGACTCCCTCAAATGCCAACGATATCAAATACGAAACGTCATTCACAACCTAAATATATTCACCTCAAATTAATAACAATCCACACTAATCGTTCCAAAATAATTTATAATCTATTTAATATGCCTTTAATCAATTATTAATACTACAAAATTTATATTCCAAAAATAACTCTTTAAATTCCCTCCGTTCAATAAAAATAATTTAATAAGATTTTATCACAATCCCATCATTAATAACATAATACTATTAAATTTATTATTAAAAACTTTTATAACTTTGTCGGCAATATTAATTTATTCAACATTTATTAACTTATCAGCCCAAAATAAATGACTAGTTTGACCCAAATGAAAGACAAAGTCCAATAAGAATATTTTAAAATAATGGAATTTTTTTTATATTTAATATATATATATATATATATATATATATATTTTCGGGTATTACATCACCTACCCCTTAAAAAGGATTCCGTCCCCGGAATTAAAAGAATGAAACGCACCTAATTTTCAAAGAGATGCGGAAATTTCGCACGAATAGACTTCTCTATCTCCCAAGTAGCTTCCCGCTCCGAAAAATTTTACCACAAGACTTTAACAAAAGGAATTATCTTCCTCAATTTTAATTTAATCAGTTATTTACTTACCAACTACAAGAATTTAATTTCCCAAACTTACAAAGAAAAATATTTTTATTTAAATTACATAAATATTCTTAAATTTTAGTTAAGACGTAGCGTCGCCATTTGTAACGATCAACGCAGAGAAGTCATCGGTCCACGTAATTATCAATGTACTTGTAAAAGATTCGTCAGCTACCGTGTCAAGCCTTGGTAAGGTTCTTCGCGTTGCATCAAACGGGCCGTCGCTAATATCTTTGAGTTTCATTACTATACACGTATTCTTCGGAACATAATTCGAAATCCCAAAAATTTATCTTCGTCTAAATACGATTCGAATACCCAAAAATATTTAAAATTATTTTTAATTCGTAAAACGTTTATATTCCACACATGACAAAGATCTAACAAATTATTTTTATTAAAATTTTACATAAATTCATGCAAAATTTCAATGACATCAGATAAATAAAATAATTATGCAAACTATATTACCAACTCTCCCTAAGCCCTCAAGAATTTCAAAATATCATAACCTCAAATCAAATAGTTCTCAAATATTATTTCACCAAAAATATACTACCAAGATCTCCTTATCACCATATCAAACTCCAAGTCACATATTTTACTATCTGTATAAGCAAACTACAATTATTCAAGATCTCTCAAAATCAATTGAATTTCATCACTTACTATATAATCATTCAATGAATCAATCATTCTCTTAATTCAAATATTAACCCAAAAATTTTCTAGATCTCCTCATACTATCACTCAAAATTTCATATAAGATAACTCTAATATTCCACTAGAAAATAATCGCAAAATTCATTTACTCCAAAAGATTAATCTAATTACCTCGAATCTTTACAACTCAAAATTACAAGAGATCTTTTGTACTTAATAGTTTTCACCTTATCATATTATCCCACCGATTCACATACCTCAAATTATTCACAACTTAATAAAAATAAGAATCTAACCCAAATAAAATCCTCAATTCCAAAATCATAATAATTTGTAATTACCTGAAATAACTCTTAACAAATAATTCTCCAATATCAAAACTTACTGATACAAATGCTCATATCATAATTGTATAATCATTTCTTAACTGAACAAAATATGACATTATTCTCCTTAATAATCAAATCACAATCCTTAACTAACATTATTGCTCCAACGCATAACAATAATAATCTTAACAAATTATCTCACCTTTCTCAAATCAACTACAAATTAAAGAGCTAAAAACACTTGGTTAAAATCAAGACCAACCAAACAGAGAACAAAATCAAATCAAACTCCTACGTCTACCCAGTGATTTACCTACAACTCACAAGTCAAACCTAAATAGGTTTTCTACAAGAAAGAACCCAAGCTCTGATACCATCTCTGTAACACCCCCTTCCCGAAAATGAAAGGGAGGCCACGTGCAAAGCACAACAAACCTCAAAATAAGTAAACAGAGCACTAATAACTTCAAAATATTAATAGTGGTGATCCATTAATAAAGTATTAAATACAATTCTCCAAATAGAGTCACAATAATCAACACTTAAAATTCGAAACAACCTAGATGGTCAAAGGCAACTCTCTCATCACCCTAGCCCTAAATCACCCCTGCAAACCAGCCGAAAAAAAAACACAGCATGAGCCAATTGCCCAGTACGGATACAGATATACAAAAGATATACAACTGATATACGAAAACAACTGAGACAAACTGAACAAAGCCTCAGGTGCAAATACGGAAGAAAATATAATATCCAAAGATCTGAATGGAATATATCTGAATCAACATAATTATCGAAACCAATAAATGAATAAAGAAGTAACGAACTAAAGTAACTAACTCAATGACTTGAACTGAACAGAAACAAACAAAACCAATACAATGAGATAATAGGCTGAATCAAATGGCTGGGGTTATTTCATACCGAGTGAGCTCAAGAATATATCTTGCCACACAGGCAAGTCAAATTAATGCCACACAGGCAAGTCAAAATAATGCCACACAGGCAAGTAAAAATAATGCCACACAGGCAAATCAAATGATGCCACACAGGCAAATCACACATTGGACCGCGAATCCAAATGTATGCAAATCGGATAGGTGTGTTTGGCACAACATCACCAATCCGCAGAACATAAAACTAGGGTTAACCCATACGCTTTCCACAACAAAACACCAAATGGCCCACTTCCTCCGGAGCCCAAAACGGAGACGCTGTAGACTAATCACACCGCCACGGAAAGTGTCATGCCTCTCGTGCCAAGAAGACACGCCTGTGGTACCCACACAGGTGGTTATAGCTCAGGTATACCCTACGGTATATTCTAACAAAAATATCAAGTCACAACACATGCGACATAATACCAAAAAAAGGGTTCTATATGTACATGTTGAACCAACTCAAATTATAGTCACAAGGTTTCAAAAGGAAGGTAGCAACATGTACCGCTTTACAATTACCAAAATAAATACTAAACATGATATCCTAATTCAAAGAGTGCAAATACGAGTCCAATGTGTCAACTCCAAAATGAAACAAATATATGAATTTCACAAGAAACAATTATGTGAAATAATAAAAGAATTTGAAACGAGGAACAAAACGAACAAATCAAATTTAACAAAAATATCGCTGAAAGAGTACGGAATCCGTACCTTAATATAGTACCAAAATAATTCATTGAAGCCAAATATCATCCGTTAGACTCCCTCAAATGCCAACGATATCAAATACGAAACTTCATTCACAACCTAAATATATTCACCTCAAATTAAAAACAATCCACACTAATCGTTTCAAAATAATTCATAATTTATTTAATATGCCTTTAATCAATTATTAATACTCCAAAATTTATATTCCAAAAATAACTCTTTAAATTCCATCCGTTCAATAAAAATAATTTAATAAGATTTTATCACAATCCCATCATTAATAACATAATACTATTAAATTTATTATTAAAAACTTTTATAACTTTGTCAGAAAAATTAATTTATTCAACATTTATTAACTTATCAGTCCAAAATAAATGACTAGTTTGACCCAAATGAAAGACAAAGTCCAATAAGAATATTTTAAAATAATGGAATTTTTTTATATTTAATATATATATATATATATATATATATATATATATATATATATATATATATATATTTTCGGGTATTACATCACCTACCCCTTAAAAAGGATTCCGTCCCCGGAATCAAAAGAATGAAACGAACCTAATTTTCAAAGAGATGCGGAAACTTCGCTCGAATAGGCTCCTCTATCTCCCAAGTAGTTTTCCGCTCCGAAAATTTTTACTACAAGACTTTAACAAAAGGAATTATCTTGCTCAATTTTAATTTAATCAGTTATTTACTTACCAACTACACGAATTTAATTTTCCAAACAAAACAAGGAAGAAAAGAGGGAAACAAAATCATTTACCTTTTCTAATTTAAATACAATTGTATACAATAAAATTAATTAATATTTAATTATTAACAAAAATTTGGATTATTACAGGTTTTGCTCTTGTTGATGATTTGTTTTAGAAAAGAGAGAGAAAAGTGACGTAAAACAAAATTTTAGAGGGAACTTTTGCTGCTGAGTTGTTTCAGAACAGAGGGAGAAAAAAAAGAAATAAAACGAGATTGTTATTTGCGTATCGGAAAAATCAGAGTAAGTGTGATGTTTGTATAGATTTACTCTTTCTACAAATAAAGGCGATAGAATAAAGTGGTCGGTGCTATTATATGTAGATGCTGAAATTTGTACTAGAGCTCTGTCTATTTATTTCTTTTTTCGTGGAAAGTTAAAAGGTTGATGGGGGGAAATAAACCGGAACTTCTGTGGAGTTTGTCCTCGTGTTTTTCCTTGTTCGGCTGCTATGATATGCATTTACATATAAAATTGACTTGTTGGTACGGAGAATATTATCCGTATATGCTTTGGTATCTTTTGATATTTCCTCTTTTTCCAAATATATTGTTGAAGAAGTTTTAAAGGTTCATCATTTCATATTATTTTTTTTTGAAGGATAGTAATGGTATGTTTGGAACTTGAAAAATAATGTGAAAAAAGAGAAAATATATATAAATGACAAACTATTTTTAGTCATAAGTTTAATTATTTATACATATAAAAATTGCTTATTGAGAATAATTATATACTCCCTCCCTCTCAAGAAAAAAATCATTGATTTTGGTGGTTAAATTGATCATTTTAAAAATTATTAATTAAACATATATATTTAGATTTTCAAAAAATAAAATATGGATAGTAGTATTAAATTGTATGTAGTTTATGATATTTATAGGCTTTTTATGCGTATAAATACCTTATGTATAAAATTTTACCATCAGAGTTAATTCATCAAGATTTGACTCGAATAGTCTCTGAGTTAAAAAAATGAAGAAGAAGAAGAAGAGCTATTGTTTCATTTTTATCTACCGTAAACTATATTCTTATATAAACAATTTCTACGTTGTTCCTTTTTTAAGCTATATAAATATTTTGGTAAAATATTATTATTTTTAATATAAATAATTGTTAATAAACAAAGCCCATGTCTAGCACGAGTATATATAAAAAAATAATAAAATATATTGATTTGAAAAATAGATAATGTGACCATAAAAATTAATGAATGGCTTTTTTATTCCGGATGAATGGAGTATTTAATATATTGCAAGTTTTCTAGTATTATTAACACGTGAAGGCGAATATTAGAGAGGGAGATGTAAGAAGAAATCAGAATGCAAGAAGAATAAATTAAATGGAAAAGCTAAAAATTAGAAATGAAACACAACTTATGTTACTTGTTAGGTTAATGTGAATCTGGAGGAAAAATTATGCAGTTCATTATAGAATCAAAGTAATTTTTTTTGGAAGCTCTATTTTTTTGGAAATATCATATAATTTCATAATAAGAATCAGTCAAATTTTATTAAATAAGGAAGAAATAAACTCACAATCAAATAAATCTCACATAAAGAGCACACAAGCTTCCCATAATTAAAAAAAAAATAAACTCACATAAATAAAAATCAAACATGAAACCTAAAAGTTATAGTACCTCAATGTTAACCATTAGGTTAAAGATCTCATCGGCTTATGAAATCAAAGTATTATATTATTAGCATATGATTTACTTTATAGATATGCATAATTTCCCAATCAATTAAACAATCAATATTTGAACATTTTTATAAGATGAGATTTAATTTAATGAATGATATGAATATTTCGATTTACAATTTCTGAACAATTTTGTTACAAAAATGAGACTTATTTTATAATTTTTTAAAAATATTAAGGTTGTATTTATATTTTTATAATTATTACTAAAGGTGTTTAATTTTAATTTAATATTAATGGTGGCATGATATGATGGTAATGAAATTTTTATTACAAACTTCACTACATTATGTTATTTTATAATATAATCAATAAAAAGATGAACAAAAAAAATTATAAATGAAACTTTTTTGTAAAATGAAGAAACTACTATATAATTTCACGTCATTATATAATTTAGAATATAATTTAATTTTGAAACATATTACAAAGAAAAATATATCTCTATATATTAATAAAAATTTGTCAATTTTTTAATGGATAGACATTAATTATATATCTTACAATAATTTCAAAATCACATCATATATATCACTCATTCAGAAAGTAGAAAAAGGATAAGAGGTTCTGGTAAGGGTCTTCCTCTTCAATAAATATAAATGAATAAAATAGAATTTATTTAATTAATAAAAGTAAACCCGTCAAACTCAAACAGCTACTAATGAACCAAAATAGTCGCCACGTGATAATATTATTATTAGTAGGTTGATAAATAGTCGTCACGAATTACGAGGTAGGGAAAAAGTTAGATCAGTCGTTTGCCAGATCAAACTTTTGTAAATAAAAAATAAATTAAAATGAATAGTTTGACTTGTGAACATGATAGCTTATCTTTCTTCCTCTTTCAATGGTTTGATCAGAGGGGTAGTGGAAAAGTTGCCTGGTCATTTTTCCATGGAAGAAGGAACTAGAAGGTTGATAAAAATTAGTAACTTATAACTCCGTAGATTAATATAAGTTATTTTAGAGTTGTATATAAATATTAAAAAATAATTATATTATATTAAATATAATATCAATTATTTATATTGTTCTTATATTAAAAAAAGAAAGTGTTATTTATTGGGTAAAAAATAGTGAGAGAACCAAAATTATACTCCCTCCTATCCATATTAAATGATGTTTTAGAATTAAGCACACTTATTAAAAAATAACATAAAATGTCTTTTGTATCCTTAATTAATTATTTTTCTCTTCACAATGAATAAAAAAGGTAATGGTCAAAGAAGAAGGCAATTAATGGGTTATTAGAACTTTGGTTGTATATGTGGTAAAATGATTCATGTAATTGCATTTACTAAGCATATTAAATAGAGGGGTAAATTAAGAAAAAATAGTGCAATATTGCATAAAAATTTCAAAATGACACTTATATAGAATAAAATTAAACTTCCTAAAACGTCATTTATTTAGGATAAGAGGAAGTATTTATTACTTTAGGTAATATTGGAAACTAAACAATTAATGTTTATTTGAAATTCTCAAACGACTTATATTAAAGAAAAAAACAATTCTCTAAAATGATTTATATTAAGGAACAGAGAGAGTACTATGATAAATCTAGGTGAAGATAAATTAATGTTTACGACACGAATATATATCTATATGCAAATCTAAGTTCATACTTTAAGCATACATTAAAAGTAAAAGTTGCGACGCCCCCAAAATAGGTATACTCAACCCATTCTGAGTCGCTAAATATATGGTATAGAATTTAATTACAAACTTAATTATACAACTGTTGTGTAAAATACGACAAAACATAGCTGAGAGTTTTAACACAAATATTATTTCGTAGACAATATCCAAACTCAAATGGAGTCCTCATTATAATTATTATCACACTATTTTATAAAATAGTGAGGACTACTACAACCACAATCTCGGACCGTCACTCCATTCCCCGACTAGTCCCGGCTATGTTCTCATTTCCTGAAGAGAACAACGAAAGCAAAGAGTGAGCTCAACTAGCCTAGTAAAGAATATTATGACTAAGATAATGCAAATTAAATTATCGTTAGCCTTCAACAATGTAAAACTGATAGAATATAATAGACAACAAGTCTAACTGTAGCGGAATAAGCAGTCCATTAGAAGAGTCAAGTAGAGCATAATATCTAATATCTTCTATGATTTAAAAGTTCATCATCAATATTTTATCACTGTAACACAGCTCAATAAATAATCCACATCATCGAATTATCCATGCACTACGGGCCAATGATATTCGTTAGTATCATATCCATGAATTATCCATGCACTACGGGCCAATGATATTCATTATTATCACATCCACGAATTATTCATGCACTACCGGCCAATGATACTCGTTAGTATCACCAGTGGTCATGATCATGCCAACAACTGTCCATCAATGCACTACGGGCCAATGAGGACTTTTACCACATCATTTGTAACATTACAGGTCATGATTATACTGATACATAGTCATAATCATACCAATCAATAGTCCATCTATGTACTACGAGACAAAGATGACTTTCATCACAATATAAGCATGAGGATGATGAAAATGATATAAGAATTCAATTAAGTGAAAGCAAGGATAAATTTTAAAGATTTATAATTCAATTTATCCAGAGTTCAAGAATGTCCAAATTGTTAACATGATAATTGCTTTTTGGAATAAAATTGAAGAATAATATTGTATCAAAAATAATTTGGATAGAAAAAAAAAATCAATTTTTGTCATGAATAGTGCCCCGAGTGTAGGTAGGCTGACATCAGTGGGGACTGGGGAGCTAATTATAAACGAGCTGCTGTCGTTTCTAGTGCTCTTGATGTAAAATTTTGGACATCCTTCAACGTCCTTCATTAGTTTCAAGAGTTGTGAGGATGTGTGATGATAGGTAGAGGTCAGTAATATCATAAAAACTATAAGATCTATCCATTGGGGTGGTAACACATTGTTGGAGAACCTCTGCCATCATTTTCTATAGGAACAATGCAAATTTAGTAGTTTATTTACTCTTTTTTTAGAATTAATTAATTAAAAGATAGAGAAACAGATGACCACTAGTCTACCCACCCTATAACAAGTGGGAACAAAAGAAGAAGAAACAAAAGTTAAAAAGAGCAACTCTCCAATCTCTACAAAAATTAGCCGTAAACATGCCCTTAAAAGAACCCATGGTTGAGGGCCAAGGTGAAATAAGAAAAATAATCTTATCCTGCATCAAAGAAAATGATAGATAGTTGTCCATTAAAGCATTACCCTCGATCCAAATTCAGTAAAGAATTAAAAAGAATATAAATTTCCAAAGCTTCTTTCCGCCCTCAAAATATCTGAATTGAGCTAGCAAAAAAATTTCCAGTTTCCACCAAAGTAGGAAATACATCAACAAACCAAATATAAAGTTTCACAAACCCCAAGAATCTCCAAGAAATAGAACAATGCAACAAAAAATGATGTACAGTTGTCCTCATTTGCCCGTAGTGCATTGATGGACAGTTGTTGGCATGATCATTGACCATTGGTGATAACACGAATATCATTGCCCCGTAGTGCATGGATAATTCGTGGACGTGATACTAATGAATATCTTTGGCCCGTAGTGCACGGATAATTCAAGGATGTGGATTATTTATTGAGCTGAGTCTCAGCGATAAAGTTGATGATAAACTTTTTAAATCATAGAAGATAATAGATATCATGCTCTACTTGACTCTTCTAATGGATTGCTTATTCCGGTGCAGTTAAACTTGATGTGATACCTTGTCTTTCCCTACCTAATCCCGATTGGAAGAAGATCGTTCAAACCGATGCTTCTGATACTAGATATGGCGGTATTTTAAAGCAATTTAATCCTAACAGTAAAAAGTTTCAATAGTAATACCAAATTTATCCCACCAAACGAAAAACTAGTTGGGAATTTTATTTTTAAGGCACATCGAAATAGATACGGATAAACCAACTATGATTATGAGTAGGATTCTGGTAATAAAATACCTGCGTAACCCTGGTTTTGATTTTTATTACTGCATCAGTATGCTCATTAGTCAAGGGTAAAGGATTTTTTCGTAGCCGAGTATATAGAATAGCAGTATCTTGGGAAAGATTCGGGTAAAAATCTCGAATATAATTTAGACTTCCTAAAAATCTTTGCAGTTGGTTAATACCTTTGATTTCGTCTGGAAATTTAGATGCAAATTCAATACATCTATCAATTGGAATAATAGTTCCATTGAAAATATTATGTCCAAGAAATCTGATTTTAGTTTGAAAAAGTTTCATCTTAGGGGCAGAAACTACCAAATAGGAGAAATAAAATCAGAATCTTCTCCATCATTATCAGTATTATTATTACTGGTGTGTGAAGAAGGGTGTCCATACATCATGTTAATCTAAGACGTAGATGCGGTTGTAAGGTTTAAATATTTCATTTTATTTAAAAGATTATTAATAAACTCATTATCAGATTTAGAAGATTTCATTTTAAAATTACTAACTTCTAACGGTGGTTTAATGGTTACAGGTTGAAGATCAAGCTTCTGAGGAGTAACTTGACAATTATCATTAATATGATGAATTTGTTCTTTTATCCTAGTTAACTGTTTTCCTACAGTTTGAAGAAATAAATTCGTATAATTATTCTGTTTAGATAAGGGTAAAATGTCTTTTATTTTAACCTCTTCATTCTGGCAGGGTGTTTCAGAAATATCAACATACGGATTGATAACTAAGGGTTTTAAATTTTCATTTCCTGAGCTAAGTTCAAGAGACTTAGGAGGTGGATGAATAGATTGGATAATGCTACCACTAGTGGTAATCCAGTCTTTCTGAATCCCCGTTAACACATTTAGTTGACTTTCAATGTAAAATTCTGACTTTGAAATAAAATCATAATACCATTTAACGAATGATAAAATACACTGGTTCTTATTCATGTAAGCATAATAATCAGCTTTAATATCTGCTAATTTATTCTATTATGATTTTTAAAATACCAATTTCTAAAATTCTGGTATTTTTCCTGCATGAACTCCTGGTTTAAGCATTGACGAATTTTACTATTTGGAGAAAAATCCATTAACATTCAAAATTCATATCACTAGTAGTTGGACTATAAGGTCTTCTGTTTTGAGGAGTATTTGTTTCATAAATACCATGAGGTATTTGGTTTTCAGAAATATGAATTCCTCTAATTAAGTCTTCATTCTTAACAGACTCATTACTGGGATTTTTAGACTCTTGGTAAATTGATTCTAAGGGATCTGACACAGATTGCTAGATGATTCGGGAAAATCAATATTATAAGAGACATTATTAATAGATCGACTTCGGGTAAAAGGTCTGTGGAATTTTAAATAAACATTTCCATTACTAGTTTGGACAAAATCCTCAATGGATTGTCTAATTATAGGTCTGGTAGGAACGACATTAGTAATTTGCCATTGTCTTGGGAAAGTAATTTCTTCCCAAGGAATCATTCTGGGAATAGCCACTTGACTACTAAAAAGATTAGTGTCAATTAGGATAGTGTGTCCTTGTTGGCTTTGTTTCCGGATATAAGGGTTTAAAGTAGTTAAAACTTTAAGATGAATACGTAATAATATGGCAAAAGGAGGAGATCCTGGTAGATATTCACAGCCATGAGATATTATTCTCATCTCTAAAACTTTTGACAAATTATTATCAGTTAAGGCAACACTTAAATTCGGATAAATATTGAAATATACTGGTCCATGAGCAAGGCTAGTTTCAATAGCTCCCATAAGAGAAGCTTTCCAGTTGAGACACCTACCATCTCTCAGCGTGCACTGAATACTGGTATTTTGACCAAGCAAAGTCAAAGGCTTAAAAGCTACTTGGACAAGTCCTATATGAACATACTTATATTTTTGCAAAAAAGGATATAAATCTGCAACATGCAATAAATATAATATTTCATCATTATTCTGTAAAGGAACAACATGTTCAAAGGTCTTTATAATTCTTTTACTGATAAAGTCAAAAGGTTCCAATTTTATAAATTATTTCTGGTTTAATTTTAGGAATGGTCCATTTATCTAGGGCTTCCTTAACATCCTGATAGGCAATAAGTTCAGTTGCTTCTAAAGTAAAAGCACATGCATTGGTTACAGTTGTAACGGACGAGGTTGAAAAATCAGTCATTTTTCAAAGTGATCATATATGCATAATTTATAAGTAATATATTCATTAATATGACAATAAACTAAACATGGCTCTGATACCAAAGGAGTGCCAGATCGGGAGGATATACTGAAGAAGCACGTCTGTCAATGATTTACAGAGGATAAAAGCCACAACGCCATAACACGGCTAAAGGCAAAGTCCTAAAACACGACTTGGGTGACGTTCCACTTAATCAAATATCTACCTTAATCTATCTCATTTAATAAAATGTCATGAATTTTTTAAAGGCATATTAAATATATATTAACAGATAAATTATCACATATATGATCTCATAAGTTTACTGTTGGTTTGGGGGTTTCCCCAAAACTATAAGTCGTCAGGTTTCTTCCTGTATAGCGGTTTTAGTTAAAACAATAAATTGTTCAGATTTATTAAAATGTTCTAAGAAATAAGAACGATTATGGTTATCTGTTGCAGTTTGATATGCTGTTTTATAACAATTACTGTTATTAGTATGATAATCTAAAAGCTCAAACAAATAGACATAATAATTAGCAGAAGCAATACTTACAAGAGAGACTTGGATATCTTCAAGCTTCAAATTTATATATATATATATATATATATATTAAATATTTTATAAGAGAGAGAGAGAGAGAGAGAGGATACATAGAAAACGTAAAGAAAATTATGCCTTAACAATGGGTGAGGTATCCCAATTTATACAAGAAAGAGGATAAGAAAGGATTAGGCGTGTCCTTGCTAGTGGAGTCGAGCAGTAATCCTTATCTTTTATTCTTTAACTCGCAGCCGTAGGAAGTAGAAGGCATGAGACAGGTTGTCGGTTGAGTGGAGCATTATTGCTGACATCTGGCGTCGTCTTCTGATAATAGAAGGGGCAACTGGTTATGCTTTTTACGGGTGGAGACACTGTGGTTGTCTTTTTATGATTATTGATGTTGTAGTGGAGAATAGCTTTATGCTTTTCCTTTTCCTTTTTTGTCTTGCTTCATCTTTTCAGAAATCATGGAAGTGAGAGAATCCCAGAAATCTCCCATAGTGGGTTCTGGTTCTTGACTTTCTCTGGCTAAGACGCTGAATTGATTGTCATCCTGTTCAGATTCTTCATCGCTAACTGTTTTCATAGAAACATCATCCTGAACTAGGGATTGTAGATATTAAGTTTTCATATAATCCTATAGTCTTGACTATTAGTTCAATTTCAGTTAGATTTGGAAACTTCTGTTTTAAATCTTCTTGGATCCTGACAAAAGGATTGACTGGTGTTGGTGCTGGAAGGCTTTGAGGGATAATATCTAGGCAAGCCTGAGTATGATTCTTTATGGTTTTGAGAAGTTCTGGTAGAGTAGGATTAAGTCCTTTATCCCACCATTTGGTAAAAAATACCCTTTTAAGACGGTGAATTTTATTCTGATAGTCGCATTGGAAATCCCATTTCCATATCCAAGGGATACTGAAATGGATTATGAAATGGGCCAGTAATTTGAGCATGGACAAATCTTTGCTGATTCAAAAGATCATCCTGAAATTCTAAAACACATTTAACAATTAAAAGACACTCCATTTTAATTGTGGGATAGTTTAAAGAAGGTCCTTTCCAAGTTCCGGAAGTAAAAAACATTTAAATATTTTTAAAAATGTTATCATAAAAAATGGTTTAGTAGTTTATGCCCCTAAGATGAAACTTTTTCAAACTAAAATCAGATTTCTTGGACATAATATTTTCAATGGAACTATTATTCTAATTGATAGATGTATTGAATTTGCATCAAAATTTCCAGACGAAATCAAAGGTATTAACCAACTGCAAATATTTTTGGGAAGTCTAAATTATATTCGAGATTTTTACCTGAATCTTTCCCAGGATACTGCTACTAACTTCTAACGGTGGTTTAATGGTTACAGGTTGAAGATCAAGCTTCTGAGGAGTAACTTGATAATTATCATTAATATGATGAATTTGTTCTTCTATCCTGGTTAACTGTTTTCCTACAGTTTGTAGAAATAAATTCGTATAATTATTCTGTTTAGATAAGGGTAAAATGTCTTTTATTTTAACCTCTTCATTCTGGCGGGGTGTTTCAGAAATATCAACATACAGATTGATAACTAAGGGTTTTAAATTTTCATTTTCTGAGCTAAGTTCAAGAGACTTAGGAGGTGGATGAATAGATTGGATAATGCTATCACTAGTGGTAATCCAGTCTTTCTGAATTCCCGTTAACACATTTAGTTGACTTTTAGTGTAAAATTCTGACTTTGAAATAAAATCATAATACCATTTAACGAATGATAAAATACACTCGTTCTTATTCATATAAGCATAATAATCAGCTTTAATATATGTTAATTTATCACTATTATGATTCTTAAAATACCAATTTCTGAAATTTCGGTATTTTTCCTGCATGAACTTCTGGTTTAAGCATTGGCGAATTTTACTATTTGGAGAAAAATCCATTAACATTCAAAATTCATATCACTAGTAGTTGGACTATAAGGTCTTCTGTTTTGAGGAGTATTTGTTTCATAAATACCATGAGGTATTTGGTTTTCAGAAATATGAATTCCTCTAATTAAGTCTTCATTCTTAACAGACTCATTACTGGGATTTTTAGACTCTTGGTAAACAGATTCTAAGGGATCTGACACAGATTGTCTAGATGATTCGGGAAAATCAATATTATAAGAGACATTATTAATAGATCGACTTCGGGTAAAAGGTCTGTGGAATTTTAAATAAACATTTCCATTACTGGTTTGGATAATATCCTTAATGGATTGTCTAATTATAGGTCTGATAGGAACGACATTAGTAATTTGCCATTGTTTGTAATTTCTTCCCAAGGAATCATTCTGGGAATAGCCACTTGACTACTAAAAAGATTAGTGTCAATTAGGACAGTGTGTCCTTGTTGGCTTTGTTTCCGGATATAAGGGTTTAAAGTAGTTAAAACTTTAAGATGAATACGGAATAATATGGCAAAAGGAGGAGATCCTGGTAGATATTCATAGCCATGAGATATTATTCTCATCTCTAAGACTTTTGACAAATTATTATCAGTTAAGGCAACACTTAAATTCTGATAAATTTTGAAAATACTAGTCCATGAGCAAGGCTAGTTTCAATAGCTCCCATAAGAGAAGCTTTCCAGTTGAGACACCTACCATCTCTTAGTGTGCACTGAATACTGGTATTTTGACCAAACAAAGTCAAAGGCTTAAACGCTATTGGACAAGTCCTATATGAACATAATTATATTTTTGCAAAAAAGGATATAAATCTACAACATGCAATAAATATAATATTTCATCACTATTCTGTAAAGGAACAACATGTTCAATCCTATAAGAATGAAACTGACCCTATTACTAAAACTAAAACTAAAAGAGAAGATGCTTGTTACACCTTAGTCCAAGCTGTTCTTCATCATTTTGTTGGACCTGGACTTATGAATACTGATAGGAGTAGAGAACTCTTACAGAACCTTCGTTGCCCTTCCTTGACCCATTTTAGATGGTATAAGGATGTCTTTCTCATGAAAGTCATGCAAAGGTCAGATGGTAACAGTGAACATTGGAAGGCCAAATTTATTGACGGTCTCCCTACTTTCTTTGCTGAAAAAATCCGTAAAAATTTAAGAGATAAACATGATCGCATGAGTATCCCTTATGACCAGTATTCTTATGGCCATCTTATTTCAGTATTTATTGAAGAAGGATTATCGTTATGTAATGATATGAAACTCCAACAATTAATGAAAAAATAGAATCTCACTAAAAGACATAAGATAAGAGAATTTTGTGACCAATTCTCTTATGATACAAAATTACAGTGTCCTCATAAGGCTAAAATACAACAGAGTTAGAAGCCCTCTAGACCTTACCAAAGATGTTCTTTTAAGAAATCTTCTAAGAACAAAACCCCTGAAAAATCTATTAAGAAGAGATAGAACAGTAGTAAAAAGATAAATCTAAAATCCAATGATATAAATATGGTAAAACAGGACACTTTGCTAATAAATGTAAATCAAAATTGAAACAGAAACTTAATGAAATGTCCCTTGAAGAAGACATTCAACAACAAATTCTTAATTGTTTATCTAGCAGTGATTCAAAACCTAGTTCAGATGAAGATTTGGCAAAAATCTATTCTGATTCTGACAATGATTCTGGTAAGGATCAATGTCAAGCTTGTACTATTAAAAATTACTGTAATACAACTACTGAAGCTGACTATTGGAAAGCTATCGTTGAAATGAATGGTTTAGATATTGGAGGACCCAATATCAATGTCTTAACAGACACCCAAAAGTCCCTTCTCGACTTAGCAGACCAAATTAAAGATCCAGAAGTTAAATTAAAATTTTTGGAAGCCTGTTACAAAAATAAAAAAATAGAAGAAATTCTTCCCATTGAACAATACAGCATGAGAGAAGTCATAAAACGTTTACAAAACGTTTCTACAACTGAAAAGCCCACTACTATCCAGGACCTCAAAAGTGAAATAAATATTTTAAAATCTGAAATAAAACAGTTACATAACACTAATGACATTATTTTTTAGGATTTAAAAAATATTAAGCAACAACTAAACCATAAACAGGATAGTCAAGTAGAAACCGAATCTTCTGATAAGCCAAAGTCTTCCAAACATTATTTAATACTTATGAATCAAGTAGTCTTTCAGAAATGGTATATCAGAATTACTTTTGTTATTAAACCAGATTTTATTATTAAAGATACCATTGCCCTAGTTGATAGTGGTGCTGACATGAACTGTATCCAAGAAGGATTAATTCCTACTAGATACTTCCAGAAAAGCACTCAATCTTTAACCAGTGCAAGTGGAAATACTATGAATATAAAATATAAAATTCTTGAAGTCTTAATCTGTAATCAAGGTTTATGTCTACCTACTTCTTTTGTCCTTATCCGTAATATGAATTAAAGTATCATATTAGGCACCCCTTTCTTGTGTCTTTTAATGCCTATTTCAAAAATTGATACTTTAGGTATTCATACTACTCTTAACAACAGACATATTATTTTTGAATTTATAACAAAACCTTATACTACGGAATTAAATCAAGTTAAACACATGATTTATTCTAAAGAAAAGCAGATTAATTTTATTCAAAAAGAAATAAAATTTCTTACTACAGAACAGAGAATTCTTCAGCCTTCCTTACAGGGAAAAATAAAATTAATTTACAAGACTCTTCAAGTCGAAATCTATAGTGATGTCCCTAATGCTTTCTGGAATAGGAAGAAACATATTATTTCTCTTCCTTATATCCCTAATTTTAATGAGAAAAATATTCCCACTAAGTCTCGACCTAGCCAAATGAAAAAGGAATATTTACTTCTTTGCAAAACTGAAATTGAGACTCTTAAACCGAAAAAATTGATAAAACCTAGTACTTCTCCCTGGAGTTGTACATCTTTCTATGTCAATAAAAATTCAAAAATTGAACGAGGAACTCCTAGACTCGTTATTAATTATAAACCGCTTAATGAAGCCCTTCAATGGATTAGATATCCAATCCCGAATAAAAAGGACCTTCTTGACAGACTTCATGATGCCACTATTTTCTCTAAATTTGACATGAAATCAGGATTTTGACAAATACAAATTAGAGAACATGATACTTATAAAACTGCTTTACAGTACCCTTTGGTCATTATGAATGGAATGTTCTTCCATTTGGTGTTAAAAATGGACCTTCAGAATTTTTACATATCATGAATGATATTTTTAATCCTTTCACTGAATTTATTATCTGTTATATTGATGATGTCTTTTCTCTTCATCCATCGACCAAATATTAAACATCTTTCATCCATTTCTCATCATTCTGTTACATGATCAATACTGTTTCTCACTAGCAGCGAGGCATGACCACATGTTTGAGGCTATGAATACGTCCTTCGCTTCTTTGAACGTGACACTGCCGAGCTTCAATCCCAATGCGCAATTCCCAGTACCAGCAGCCAGTTCCAATGCCAAGGTTTCTACCAAGTGACTCCGATGAAGAAGAACAAACACCACCACCCCAGACTTAGCCGATTACAGGGAAGTCCTCACACATTTATTGCTTTATCAATACAATGAGGACATTATAGTTTTCAAGTTTGGGGGATTTAGTTTAATTTCATGTTTGCATGTTTAATGTCATTAGTTAGGTTTACATTTGTTATTGCATGTTTAGTTTTAGGATTTTTACATGTTTGCATTCATATTGTCACGTAGTTTCATAGTAGCTTAGGAGCATAAATAGTTCTTAGTTATTTTTGTTATTTTTGGATTATGTCATGTTATGTTTGACACATATATAAAAAAATTAGTTAGAATTGTGTTGTTTTGCATATGTCCAATAGTCAATGTAATTCATTTTGATTTTGACCAATGATGAGATTGGGATTGAGTAGATAAATACAGTACCCAATATTAGAACTATGGTGTAATTTTGAGTTATGAATTGAATCTTTAGCATGTTTGAAACTGGTATAAAAAGGGTAGCACGTTAATAACACTTATGTTAACTGAGTAGTTCAAATTGCTACATAAATAGTTTCTAAAGAATAATGCTAGCGTAAATAAGAGAATGACAAGAATAAGCGGGGAAGACAAAGAATTAGACAAGAACCTAAGTTGGGGGAAAAAGTGGGGTATATAAGCTTCAGAAAAAGAAAAGGAAAAGAAAAATAAAATAATATCTAGTTGAGTCTTGTGGTGAGTTGAGAAGAAATACTCCCTATAAATATAGGCGTGAGATGGAGCATAAAACGCGCTCACCAACCATCTATGAAAAAAATGGGAAATAAGAGCAAAGAGCCCCCGTGTATGAAAAAGAAAGCATGAATACCCTATTTGGACTCCTAATCTTGGTGAATGTTGATTTTAGTTCTCGTCTATTTTTGAAACTTTTGATTTTACTTTGTATAAGTCCTAATAAGAGATTGGTTATGTATTGAATTTGAATTAGTATCAGTTAACATAGATCTTGATCACACACGCACTATATCAGTGATGACGTTCTATGATTCGAGGATTGATAAGGAATTATTGATTGGTTTTGATATGAAGTGTTGTAGTATTTGCTTGATTTCTCTGAGGCCAAAGGAATAATCTTGATTCTATGATACTGATGGATACGTAGACATTTAGATTAGATGCATTACATATCATTGATTGCATTGCATAATATGTTATTTTGTTTTGTGCTCGCGGACTAACACGTTTTAAGTTTGGGGGATTTTTGATAAGCGGGTTTTATACCCGTGAATCGATTCCTAATTCGAGTTTAATCAGTGTTAATTCCTTGTTTTCTAGTTTATATTTACTTGTTTATTGTTATTTTGTGTGTAGGTTGGGTGGTGTGGCAAGTGATCAAAAAAGGAGGCAAATGTGGTAAAAACTGAGTAAGTTGGAACTTAAGCAAAAGTCAATTGACAGGAGCCTAGCCCGCCGAGGCGGGTGTTTATAAGCCTTACACCCACGCCGGGGCAGGGGGTCTTCAATCTCAACTAACAGAAGCAAAGCCCGTCGGGGCGAGCCATTTGCAAGCCAAGACCCCTGCCAGGGCAAAGGGGGGGGGGGTGCCAAATTTGAGCAAATCCTATGAGGTTTCAAACACTGCTAGGACGTGAACTTTAGTACTTAGAATGCTTTAGGACTCTAAATGGCATGGGATTGGACTCAAAATTTGGGTGTTGGATATATATTGAACATAAAACAACAAGATCATGATCACACAAGACAATTAACAGAGATTAAGGACATATTTTCATATCAAGCATTGTAGTGAAGATTTTGAAAGAACTTTCATATCGATTGCGGATTAAGGCTAAAGTGAAGGGTATTCTATATTATTTTTTCTTCTCTAGTTTTATATTTGTAATTGAAAAGATGATATCTTTAATTTATTCAGTTATTATTTCATTAATGATGAACTAAATTACTTTTTAGGCTTATGATAGATCTTTAAGTGGAACGATAGTTATGTAATCTTTGATTTTCAGTTTAATAAGCTATTATCCAGTTTATCTATACAAATTTGAGCTTGAATTTATGAATTGCCTGATCAATAGTTCTCTGTGGACTTGTATAGATTCAAGAGAGGAAGTAAGAGTCTAGACTTAGTTATTATAGTATGTGTGTGACGCCCTCAAAATAGGTATACATCACCCATCTTGAGTCACCAAATACATGGTACAAAATTTAAATACAACTTAATTATACAACAGTCGTGTAAAATAAGAAAAAACATAATCTAAGAGTTTTAATAAGAATATTATCATCTAGAAAATATTCACACTCAATGGAGTCCTCATTACATTTATTGTTACACTATTTTATAGAATAGTGAGGACTACTAAAACAACCATCTGGACCGTCAATCCGTTCCCCGACTCGTCCCAGCTATATTCTCATTTCCTAAAGAGAACAATGAAAGAAAGGGTGAGCTCAACTAGCCTAGTAAGAAATATTATGACTAAGATAATGCAGAATAATTTATCGTTAGCCTTCAACAGTGTTGAACTGATAAAATATAACAAACATCAAGTTTAACTACAGCAGAACAAGCAATCCATTAGAAGAGTCAAGTAGAGAATAAAATCTACTATCTTCTATGATTTAAAAGGTTTTTCATCACTTTTATCGTTGAGACTCTACTTAATAAATAAACAACATCATCCCTGCACTACGGCCAAGGATATTCATTAGTATCACGACCACAAATTATCCATGCACTACGGGCCAAGGATATTCGTGTATTCATCAACGGTCATGATCATGCCAACAACTGTCCATCAATGCACTACGGCCAATGAGGACTTTTACCACATCATTTGTAATATTACGGTCATGATTATACCGAATAATCCCTGGTCATAATCATACCAAGTCCATCTATGCACTACAGGCCACAGATGACTTTCAACATATTATAAACATGAGGATGATGACAATGATATAAGAATTTAATAAAACAAGTTCAAGGATAAATTTTTAAAGATTTATAATTTAATTTATCCAGAAATCAATAACATCCAAAATTTCAACAAGATACTGTTTTGTGGACTAAAATTCAAGAATGCTCAGAAGAATATTTCCATGAAAAGATACTAGATGAAGTGCAAATATCTAGGATATTCTACTAATTTCATGGAGTATAGAAGCCAAAACTTTAACCAACTGAGTATAATAGAATATATGAAACTACAAATGGATTTTTTCCCGCCCTGCAGTAATCCACGTAGACAGATCATTTTCATAATTTAATAAGGAATGAATACAAAGGATCATTAACCATGCATGCGGTAGTCCACATAGATATGTTATTCCAAAAGAATAATAAAGAATGGAATAATAGAAGAATTCACCATGCCTGCGATAGATCGAATAGATATGTTATTCCAACAGAATAATAAAGAATGGAATAACAAAAGAATTCACCAGGCATGCGATAAACCGCACAGACAGGTTATTCCAAAAGAATAATAAAGAATAGAATAACAAAAGAATTCACCAGGCATACGATAGACCACACAGACAGGTTATTCCAACAGAATAATAAAGAATGGAATAACAACCCTTACGAGTATTGAAAGAAAATAACTCTCTTCATGAATACTAAAGAAATAATACCCCTTACCTTAGAAGAAACTGGATACTGAAATAGTGAGGTAGCAGACTTCTCTTCTTCTTTCTCTCTATAATTTCTCTCTATAATAATTGCTCTTGTGAGACTTAGTGAATTGGTGAAAATGAAAGAAGAATGAGCTTCTATTTATAGGAAAATATAGTTTCGATAATTGCACGTTTTGGGGCTCAAAATATTATAGAATAATACCTTCCTCTTTCTCTTCATTTTTAATTTAGTTCTACAAGTATTATCAAACTTGCACCACCTTCCCTAATAGTAAATAATGTGAATTAATAGTTCATTCATGTGACTTAATAGTATAATCATGTGAAAAAACTAATTACAGTATAGTACCTTCATTTATACCTCCATTTTTAATTTAGACATACAAGTATTATCAATCTTTCACCACCTCCCCTAATAGTACATTAATTGAATCAATATTACACACTTGTGAACAAATAGTTATAAGTATGTGAAATAAAAGCAATTAATTACTAATTTATCCGATTAATTACCCGATTGGTCAATATAACCTCAAGACATCAATTATTATCGAAATAAATGTCGATTTCTACTAACACTAATAATCCCCACACAATGGAACTATCAATTTCATCTTTAATCAACACGAACTTATTCATCATTAATATTATAACTCACAATATTTAACAACCAGGTCGTTCCCAAGAAAGAGGTGGCTTTCTGATAAGGATTTCTCCTTATTGGCGCGCAATTAGGTGACCAAACCTCTCCTTGACAGAACTTCTAGACATTGTCAATATTGCAAATAATAATATGAATAACTTTGTCATCTCAATTATTGATTTAATAATAATAAATATTATGCAGATGATACTGTGACAATTGTAGGGTTTCAACACAAACGCACAGCGGAAATAGAAGAATTTAAACCAAATTCGAAACCCTAAACAGGATCCATGTGAAAAACAGTTAATTTAGTGGTTAGAAATTATGCTGATTAAGAAAGCGATTAAACGATGCGGTCGAATCTCCAATGCCTTTCGAACGAACTGCGTCTCTACGGTATCCACACGAATGCCCCACGAATCGTCCTACGATCTGCAGAAGAAGGAATCGCGGTACTAGCCACCAAGGATGAGGATTTTTGAAACTGTTTTCTCTAGTCTCTCTCTAAGAGCGGCTAGGGTTTTTGTTTTTGATTATCTTTTTTAATTGGATGCTATATATCATATATATAGTAGTTAAAAGGTATTAATCAAAACCTAATTTCATAAAATCCGAATATATATATATATATATATATATCTTAATTAAGTCTTAATTAATATACATATATACAAATTATCCTTTTAATTTAAATTCGTGATTTAAATACTATTAATCATATTAACATATTTAAATCCTTAAAATTTAAACTAATTCCCTTTTAAATTACATTCTATGTGTGTGACCCTATAGGTTATTATTACGTTGGAAATAATTTTAAAATCATATTATAAAATTATAAACAGTGAGCGGCATCTAGTAATGCATCACTGCTATCCAAGTAATAATAAGATCGATGATTCGATGCAACCTTTTTCGTGACCAATGTTTCAATGTAATTTAATCCTTTTAACCTTAATATCCTAGATTAAACTCGAGTCATGGAATGTGTCATACTCTTCATAATTTAATCTGAGTTTTCTTGATCAATGAGTATACTATATGAAACAAACCACTATTTGAGCATGGCCATGCATTTCATAGTCCTACTCAATCAAAAGGCCTATGGTTATCACCCATAATATATAGGATGGTTAAATTCCATCTAAATCACTCATATTTCTCACACGATTTATGATGAACCCAATAATCACCTTTATAGTCCACCCTATTAAAGGTGACATTTGATGATATCAAAGTACATAAATTCTCGTGTAGTAATATAGCGATTTCAGGTCGGAGGACCATTACATCATTGTCACTATGAGAATTGCTAATGACACTTCGCATAATGCTCCATATAGAATTCTCATGGTGGGTCTGTCCAGTACATCATTCTCTAACATGTACCTATGCATTGACTTAATATCTCATATATTTATGACCAATGAGATTTGGTCATCAGTCAATCCACATACTAGTCTCAATGCATCATTGTTGTCCCATCAACAATGATACTCGACTAGGAACATTTAAGAACAATGATACTAATTGTAATTATATAATCTCATGTTCAAGTCACATACTTGAAACTATATAATTTATATCAATATTCTAAGGAATTTTATTATGTTAACAATTATATTACGCAGTAAATAAAACCATAATAAAATATTATATTTATTCAATCAAATATAATATCAAAACGTTAAGCAATTATATCAAATAATTGGCCTCTAGGACATAAACTCTAACAAATTAAATCAATAATATGAGAGATATAATACAACAATTACTGTAGCAATAATTGAATATAACTGAGTGACTTCTCACATAAGCATCAATAATCAATACCGTGTGCTACTATGCAACCACGCGTATTACTGTACTTTTACCACCGGGTAGTTCAACAGTTTAACGGTAAAACTTTCTTCGTTATTTATATAAAAAGATAATTCTGTCATTTTCTAACTATGACAATACTTTCGTTGTGGGGTCCACCAATGATTGTGTCGTCGTACGAATATTCCCTGTTAAAACGAATATTTCCCGACCAATCGAATATTATATAACCACTTGCTTACTTTGCAAAATTTGTAAATAATAGCCACAACTATAACATTATATCAAATCCACACCATAATATTCAAAAATATAGTTCGAGAAAAATTAATCTTTATTCATAAAAGTTGGGGTCTTACAACCTCCCCTTTTTATGAAATTTCGTCCTCAAAATTAGGGTGCGTACCTGGTATGTCGAAGTGGTGAGGATACCTTGACTTCATTTTATATTCTAACTCCCAGGTCTTTTCCTCAACATCGTGGTTTCTCCACAAAACTTTGACTTGAGGTATAACCTTGGAGCGTAGAATATGATCCTTCTTATGCAAGATTTTAACAGGTGAATCCTCATACGTTAAATCTTCCGCTATCTCGTCCGGTTCTAATTCAATAATGTGGTTTGGGTTTTCACATATTTACGCAACATAGATATGTGAAAAATGTTATGAACACGAGACATACTTGGCGGTAAGGCTAGTCTATAGGCCACGGTTCCTACTCGATCGAGGATTAAAAATGGGCCAATGAATCGAGGATTGAGCTTTACTCTCTTTCCAAATCTCGTAACTCCTTTCCATGGAGCAAAACGTAACAACACATGATCTCCAATATTGAATTCCATGCCCTTTCGATGAAGATCAACATAACTCTTTTGTCAATCTTGTGATGTTTTTATACGTTGTCGGATCGTTTGAATCTTTTCTGTAGTCATACGTACCAACTCTGGTCCCAACAATGTTGCTTCACCCACCTCATCCCAGCATACTGTAGAACGACACTTTCTTCCATACAACGCCTCAAATGGAGCCACGCCAATACTTGCTTGATAATTATTATTGTAGGAAAACTCCACCAATGGTAAGAAATTGTCCCAACTTCCTTTGAAGTCAAGGAAATAGAGTCTTAATAAATCTTCAAGAGTTTGAATAGTCCTATCCGACTGCCCGTCCGTTTGAGGATGATATGCCGAACTAAATCGTAAATCCGTGCCCATAACTTTTTGCAAATTAACCCAAAATCTTGAAGTGAATCTTGGGTTTCGATCAGAAACTATGGATATTGGCATACCATGCAATCTTACAGTCTCGTTTATGTACATACTAGCAAGACGTTCAAGTGTATAAGTTTCTCGTATTCGTAAGAAATGAGCAGACTTTGTCAATCTATCAATAATGACACAAATCACATCTATGCCTTGAGAAACCCTGGGAAGACCAGTAACAAAATCCATGGTAATGTGCTACCACTTCCATTCTGGAATTTCAAGTGGTTACAATGGACCTTTTGGCACTTGATGCTCTGCTTTGACTCGTTGATAAGTTAGACACCTTGAGATAAACTCTGCGATCTCTCTCTTCATATTTCTCCACCAAATTGTATGTCGAAGATCACGATACATTTTGGTACTCCCAGGATGGATTGGAAACGGATGTGTTGTGCGCCTCCATCATAATTTTATACTTTAAATCAGGGTCGTTAGGAACACAAAGTCTGGAGTTGACTCAAAGTATTCCTTCTTCATCAATTCTTGCTTCCGGCATAGCACCTTCTTGCACTTTATTCCTCATACACATTAGCTCCAGGTCTATAGCTTGAGCAGCTTTAACTTTATCGATTAAAGTCACTTCTACTCGTATATTCGTCATCATCACATGGGTCTTGAAGTCTTTAACTCTATCTTCATCCTTTGTAAGTCATACAAAATGGGCCTTTACATTGACAATATCGCACTTATACCCGCATATGATCTTCTACTCAATGCTGTCAGCTACTATGTTCATTTTTCCAAGATGGTATTGAATGGTATGATCGTAATCTTTCAATAGCTCAAGCCATCGCCGTTACCGCATATTGAATTCCTTTTGAGTGGAAGAAATATTTGAGGCTTTTATGATCAGTATAGATCTCCACCTTTTCTCCAAACAGGCAATGCCTCCAAATCTAAGCGCAAAATTGACAGCTGCCAACTCTAGATCATGAGTAGGATAATTCCTCTCATATTCTTTGAGTTTTCGTGAGGTATAGGCTATGACCTTTCCCATGTTGCATAAGAACACATCTTAACCCTTTGCCTGAAGCATCACTGTAGATGAGAAATCCCTCCGAGCCAGATGGTATTGTCAAAAACAGGTGCTGAAATAAGCCTCCTCTTGAGTTCTTGAGAACTCTTCTCATATTCCTCGCTCCAACCGAACTTTTTATCTTTCTGAATCAGCTGAGTTAATGGAGTAGCGATTCGAGGAAACCCTTCTAGGAATCTCCGATAATAACCAGCTAAGACGAGGAAAGCTACGTACTTCGGTTAATGATTTAGGTTGCTCCCAGCTTTGAATAGCTTCAATCTTTGCCGGGTCAACAGATATTCCATGATTTGATACTATGTGCCCAACGAATGCTACTTCCTCAAGCCAAAACTCGCATTTCTTCAACTTGGCATACATCTTGTTTTCACGAAACTTTTGGAGTATCAGCCTCAAGTGTTGCTCATGATCTTCACGGCTTTTGGAATATATGAGGATGTCATCAATAAAGACGACCACAATGTGATCCAAATATTCCTTGAATACTCAGTTCATTATATCCATGAAGGCATCAGGATCATTAGGTCAATCCAAAAGACATGACTAGGAATTCGTAATGCCCGTACCGAGTTTCTGAAAGGCCGTCTTTGGAATGTCATCGGTTCTAATCTTTAATTGATGATATCCGGAATGAAGATCGATCTTTGAAAATAAATTTATCTCCTTGCAACTGGTCCAAATAGGTCATCAATGCGAGGCAACGGGTACCTATTTTTGATGGTGACATGATTCAATCCTGATAATCAATACAAAGTTGCATACTTCCATCTTTCTTCTTCACGAATAGAACAGGAGCACTCCAAGGAGACGTACTAGGAAGAATGAATCCGATGTCTAATAATTCCTGTAGTTGGGTTTTTAACTCCTGAAGTTCAATAGGAGCCATTCGATATGGGGCTTTGGAAATGGGTTTTTTACCAGGTTCAAGGTCGATACCAAACTCGATTTCACGCTCTGGGGGTAGGCCAGGAAGTTCTTCGGGGAATACATCAGAAAATTAATTAACAATAGAAATATCATTCAAATCTGACGTATTTTTTGTTTAAATCTGTGACATGAGCTAAGAAAGCTTGACATCCAATTTTTAATAAACGAATAGCTTTATGGCTTGAGATGACATGATTGATTTTAATGGTTTA
>CM035111.1:32755190-32787152 GCA_020205505.1 Panax japonicus
CACCAATCCAGAACAGAAAACTAGGGTTAACCCATACGCCTCCGACAACAAAACACCAAATGGCCCACTTCCTCCGGAGCCAAAACGGAGACGCCGTGGACTAATCACACCGCCACGGAAAGTGTCATGCCTCTCGTGCCAAGAACATTCCTGTGGCCCCCACAGGTGGTTATAGCTCAGGTATACCCTACGGTATATTCTAACAAAAATATGTCACAACACATGCGACATAATACAAAAAAAAAAGGGTTCTATATGTACATGTTGAACCAACTCAAATTATAGTCAAAAGGTTTCAAAAAGAATGTAGCAACATGTACCGCTCTACAATTACCAAAATAAATACTAAACATGATATCCTAATTCAAAGAGTGCAAATACGAGTCCAATGTTTCAACTCCAAAATGAAACAAATATATGAATTTCGCAAGAAACAATTATGTGAAATAATAACAAAATTTGAAACGAGGAACAAAACGAACAAATCAAATTTAACAAAAGTATCGCTGAAAGAGTACGGAATCCGTACCTTAATATAGTACCAAAATAATTCACTGAAGCCAAATATCACCCGTTAGACTCCCTCAAATGCCAACGATATCAAATACAAAACGTCATTCACAACCTAAATATATTCACCTCAAATTAATAACAATCCACACTAATCGTTCCAAAATAATTCATAATCTATTTAATATGCCTTTAATCAATTATTAATACCAAAATTTATATTCCAAAAATAACTCTTTAAATTCCCTCCGTTCAATAAAAATAATTTAATAAGATTTTATCACAATCCCATCATTAATAACATAATACTATTAAATTTATTATTAAAAACTTTTATAACTTTGTGGCAATATTAATTTATTCAACATTTATTAACTTATCAGCCCAAAATAAATGACTAGTTTGACCCAAATGAAAGACAAAGTCCAATAAGAATATTTTAAAATAATGGAATTTTTTTATTTTATATATATATATATATATATATATATATATATATATATATTATATATATTTTCGGGTATTACATCACCTACCCCTTAAAAAGGATTCCGTCCCCGGAATCAAAAGAATGAAACGCACCTAATTTTCAAAGAGATGCGGAAATTTCGCACGAATAGACTTCTCTATCTCCCAAGTAGCTTCCCGCTCCGAAAAATTTTACCACAAGACTTTAACAAAAGGAATTATCTTCCTCAATTTTAATTTAATCAGTTATTTACTTACCAACTACAAGAATTTAATTTCCCAAAACAAAGAAAAATTTTTATTTAAATTACATAAATATTCTTAAATTTTAGTTAAGACGTAGCGTCGCCATTTGTAACGATCAACGCGGAGAAGTCATCGGTCCACGTAATTATCAATGTACTTGTAAAAGATTCGTCAGCTACCGTGTCAAGCCTTGGTAAGGTTCTTCGCGTTGCATCAAACGGGCCGTCGCTAATATCTTTGAGTTTCATTACTATACACGTATTCTTCGGAACATAATTCGAAATCCCAAAAATTTATCTTCGTCTAAATACGATTCGAATACCCAAAAATATTTAAAATTATTTTTAATTCGTAAAACGTTTATATTCCCACCATGACAAAGATCTAACAAATTATTTTTATTAAAATTTTACATTAAATTCATGCAAAATTTCAATGACATCAGATAAATAAAATAATTTATGCAAACTATATTACAACTCTCCCTAAGCCCTCAAGAATTTCAAAATATCATAACCTCAAATCAAATAGTTCTCAAATATTATTTCACCAAAAATATACTACCAAGATCTCCTATCACCATATCAAACTCCAAGTCACCATATTTTACTATCTGTATAAGCAAACTACAATTATTCAAGATCTCTCAAAATCAATTGAATTTCATCACTTACTATATAATCATTCAATGAATCACTCATTCTCTTAATTCAAATATTAACCCAAAAATTTTCTAGATCTCCTCATTACTATCACTCAAAATTTCATATAAGATAACTCCAATATTCCACTAGAAAATAATCGCAAAATTCATTTACTCCAAAAGATTAATCTAATTACCTCGAATCTTTACAACTCAAAATTACAAGAGATCTTTTGTACTTAATAGTTTTCACCTTATCATATTATCCACCGATTCACATACCTCAAATTATTCACAACTTAATAAAAATAAGAATCTAACCCAAATAAAATCCTCAATTCCAAAATCATAATAATTTGTAATTACCTGAAATAACTCTTAACAAATAATTCTCCAATATCAAAACTTACTGATACAAATGCTCATATCATAATTGTATAATCATTTCTTAACTGAACAAAATATGACATTATTCTCCTTAATAATCAACATCACAATCCCTAACTAATAATTATTGCTCCAACGCATAACAATAATAATCTTAACACATTATCTCACCTTTCTCAAATCAACTACAATTAAAGAGCTAAAAAACACTTGGTTAAATCAAGACCACCCAAACAGAGAACAAAATCAAATCAAACTCCTACGTCTACCCAGTGATTTACCTACAACTCACAAGTCAAACCTAAATAGGTTTTCTACAAGAAAGAACCCAAGCTCTGATACCATCTCTGTAACACCCCCTTCCCGAAAATGAAAGGGAGGCCACGTGCAAAGCACAACAACCTCAAACATAAGTAAACAGAGCACTAATAACTTCAAAATATTAATAGTGGTGATCCATTAATAAAGTATTAAATACAATCTCCAAATAGAGTCACATAATCAACACTTAAAATTCGAAACAACCTAGATGGTCAAAGGCAACTCTCTCATCACCCTAGCCCTAAATCACCCCTGCAAACCAGCCTGAAAAAAAACACAGCATGAGCCAATTGCCCAGTACGGATACAGATATACAAAAGATATACAACTGATTACGAAAACAACTGAGACAAACTGAACAAAGCCTCAGGTGCAAATACGGAAGAAAATATAATATCCAAAGATCTGAATGGAATATATCTGAATCAACATAATTACCGAAACCAATAAATGAATAAAGAAAGTAACGAACTAAAGTAACTAACTCAATGACTTGAACTGAACAGAAACAAACAAAACCAATACAATGAGATAATAGGCTGAATCAAATGGCTGGGGTTATTTCATACCGAGTGAGCTCAAGAATATATCTTGCCACACAGGCAAGTCAAATTAATGCCACACAGGCAAGTCAAAATAATGACACACAGGCAAGTAAAATAATGCCACACAGGCAAATCAAATGATGCCCACACAGGCAAATCACACATTGGACCGCGAATCCGAATGTATGCATAATGGATAGGTGTGTTTGGCACAACTCACCAATCCGCAGAACATAAAACTAGGGTTAACCCATACGCTTCCACAACAAAACACCAAATGGCCCACGTTCCTCCGGAGCCCAAAACGGAGACGCTGTAGACTAATCACACCGCCACGGAAAGTGTCATGCCTCTCGTGCCAAGAAGACACGCCTGTGGTACCCACACAGGTGGTTATAGCTCAGGTATACCCTACGGTATATTCTAACAAAAATATCAAGTCACAACACATGCGACATAATACCAAAAAAAAGGGTTCTATTGTACATGTTGAACCAACTCAAATTATAGTTCACAAGGTTTCAAAAGGAAGGTAGCAACATGTACCGCTTTATCAATTACCAAAATAAATACTAAACATGATATCCTAATTCAAAGAGTGCAAATACGAGTCCAATGTGTCAACTCCAAAATGAAACAAATATATGAATTTCACAAGAAACAATTATGTGAAATAATAAAAGAATTTGAAACGAGGAACAAAACGAACAAATCAAATTTAACAAAATATCGCTGAAAGAGTACGGAATCCGTACCTTAATATAGTACCAAATAATTCATTGAGCCAAATATCATCCGTTAGACTCCCTCAAATGCCAACGATATCAAATACGAAACGTCATTCACAACCTAAATATATTCACCTCAAATTAAAAACAATCCACACTAATCGTTTCAAAATAATTCATAATTTATTTAATATGCCTTTAATCAATTATTAATACTCCAAAATTTATATTCCAAAAATAACTCTTTAAATTCCATCCGTTCAATAAAAATAATTTAATAAGATTTTATCACAATCCCATCATTAATAACATAATACTATTAAATTTATTATTAAAAACTTTTATAACTTTGTCGGAAAAATTAATTTATTCAAAATTTATTAACTTATCAGTCCAAAATAAATGACTAGTTTGACCCAAATGAAAGACAAAGTCCAATAAGAATATTTTAAAATAATGGAATTTTTTTTATCTATTTAATATTATATATATATATATATATATATATATATATATATATATATATATATTTTCGGGTATTACATCACCTACCCCTGAAAAAGGATTCCGTCCCCGGAATCAAAAGAATGAAACGAACCTAATTTTCAAAGAGATGCGGAAACTTCGCTCGAATAGGCTCCTCTATCTCCCATGTAGTTTTCCGCTCCGAAAATTTTTACTACAAGACTTTAACAAAAGGAATTATCTTGCTCAATTTTAATTTAATCAGTTATTTACTTACCAACTACACGAATTTAATTTTCCAAACAAAACAAGGAAGAAAAGAGGGAAACAAAATCATTTACCTTTTCTAATTTAAATACAATTGTATACAATAAAATTAATTAATATTTAATTATTAACAAAAATTTGGATTATTACAAGTTTTGCTCTTGTTGATGATTTGTTTTAGAAAGAGAGAGAAAAGTGACGTAAACAAAATTTTAGAGGGAAACTTTTGCTGCTGAGTTGTTTCAGAACAGAGGGAGAAAAAAAGAAATAAAACGAGATTGTTATTTGCGTATCGGAAAAATCAGAGTAAGTGTGATGTTTGTATAGATTTACTCTTTCTACAAATAAAGGCGATAGAATAAAGTGGTCGGTGCTATTATATGTAGATGCTGAAATTTGTACTAGAGCTCTGTCTATTTATTTCTTTTTTCGTGGAAAGTTAAAAGGTGATGGGGGGAAATAAACCGGAACTTCTGTGGAGTTTGTCCTCGTGTTTTTCCTTGTTCGGCTGCTATGATATGCATTTACATATAAAATTGACTTGTTGGTACGGAGAATATTATCCGTATATGCTTTGGTATCTTTTGATATTTCCTCTTTTTCCAAATATATTGTTGAAGAAGTTTTAAAGGTTCATCATTTCATATTATTTTTTTTGGAAGGATAGTAATGTATGTTTGGAACTTGAAAAATAATGTGAAAAAGAGAAAATATATATAAATGACAAACTATTTTAGTCATAAGTTTAATTATTTATACATATAAAAATTGCTTATTGAGAATAATTATATACTCCCTCCCTCTCAAGAAAAAAATCATTGATTTTGGGTGGTTAAATTGATCATTTTAAAAATTATTAATTAAACATATATATTAGATTTTCAAAAAATAAAATATGGATAGTAGTATTAAATTGTATGTAGTTTATGATATTTATAGGCTTTTTATGCGTATAAATACCTTATGTATAAAATTTTTACCATCAGAGTTAATTCATCAAGATTTGACTCGAATAGTCTCTGAGTTAAAAAAATGAAGAAGAAGAAGAAGAGCTATTGTTTCATTTTTATCTACCGTAAACTATATTCTTATATAACAATTTCTACGTTGTTTCCTTTTTTAAGCTATATAAATATTTTGGTAAAATATTATTATTTTTAATATAAATAATTGTTAATAAACAAAGCCCATGTCTAGCACGAGTATATATAAAAAAATAATAAAATATATTGATTTGAAAAATAGATAATGTGACCATAAAAATTAATGAATGGCTTTTTTATTCCGGATGAATGGAGTATTTAATATATTGCAAGTTTTCTAGTATTATTAACACGTGAAGGCGAATATTAGAGAGGGAGATGTAAGAAGAAATCAGAATGCAAGAAGAATAAATTAAATGGAAAAGCTAAAAATTAGAAATGAAACACAACTTATGTTACTTGTTAGTTAATGTGAATCTGGAGGAAAAATTATGCAGTTCATTATAGAATCAAAGTAATTTTTTTTGGAAGCTCTATTTTTTTGGAAATATCATATAATTTCATAATAAGAATCAGTCAAATTTTATTAAATAAGGAAGAAATAAACTCACAATCAAATAAATCTCACATAAAGAGCACACAAGCTTCCCATAATTAAAAAAAAATAAACTCACATAAATAAAAATCAAACATGAAACCTAAAAGTTATAGTACCTCAATGTTAACCATTAGGTTAAAGATCTCATCGGCTTATGAAATCAAAGTATTATATTATTAGCATATGATTTACTTTATAGATATGCATAATTTCCCAATCAATTAAACAATCAATATTTGAACATTTTTATAAGATGAGATTTAATTTAATGAATGATATGAATATTTCGATTTACAATTTCTGAACAATTTTGTTACAAAAATGAGACTTATTTTATAATTTTTTAAAAATATTAAGGTTGTATTTATATTTTTATAATTATTACTAAAGGTGTTTAATTTTAATTTAATATTAATGGTGGCATGATATGATGGTAATGAAATTTTTATTACAAACTTCACTACATTATGTTATTTTATAATATAATCAATAAAAAGATGAACAAAAAAAATTATAAATGAAACTTTTTTGTAAAATGAAGAAACTACTATATAATTTCACGTCATTATATAATTTAGAATATAATTTAATTTTGAAACATATTACAAAGAAAAATATATCTCTATATATTAATAAAAATTTGTCAATTTTTTAATGGATAGACATTAATTATATATCTTACAATAATTTCAAAATCACATCATATATATCACTCATTCAGAAAGTAGAAAAAGGATAAGAGGTTCTGGTAAGGGTCTTCCTCTTCAATAAATATAAATGAATAAAATAGAATTTATTTAATTAATAAAAGTAAACCCGTCAAACTCAAACAGCTACTAATGAACCAAAATAGTCGCCACGTGATAATATTATTATTAGTAGGTTGATAAATAGTCGTCACGAATTACGAGGTAGGGAAAAGTTAGATCAGTCGTTTGCCAGATCAAACTTTTGTAAATAAAAAATAAATTAAAATGAATAGTTTGACTTGTGAACATGATAGCTTATCTTTCTTCCTCTTTCAATGGTTTGATCAGAGGGGTAGTGGAAAAGTTGCCTGGTCATTTTTCCATGGAAGAAGGAACTAGAAGGTTGATAAAAATTAGTAACTTATAACTCCGTAGATTAATATAAGTTATTTTAGAGTTGTATATAAATATTAAAAAATAATTATATTATATTAAATATAATATCAATTATTTATATTGTTCTTATATTAAAAAAAGAAAGTGTTATTTATTGGGTAAAAAATAGTGAGAGAACCAAAATTATACTCCCTCCTATCCATATTAAATGATGTTTTAGAATTAAGCACACTTATTAAAAAATAACATAAAATGTCTTTTGTATCCTTAATTAATTATTTTTCTCTTCACAATGAATAAAAAAGGTAATGGTCAAAGAAGAAGGCAATTAATGGGTTATTAGAACTTTGGTTGTATATGTGGTAAAATGATTCATGTAATTGCATTTACTAAGCATATTAAATAGAGGGGTAAATTAAGAAAAAATAGTGCAATATTGCATAAAAATTTCAAAATGACACTTATATAGAATAAAATTAAACTTCCTAAAACGTCATTTATTTAGGATAAGAGGAAGTATTTATTACTTTAGGTAATATTGGAAACTAAACAATTAATGTTTATTTGAAATTCTCAAACGACTTATATTAAAGAAAAAAACAATTCTCTAAAATGATTTATATTAAGGAACAGAGAGAGTACTATGATAAATCTAGGTGAAGATAAATTAATGTTTACGACACGAATATATATCTATATGCAAATCTAAGTTCATACTTTAAGCATACATTAAAAGTAAAAGTTGCGACGCCCCCAAATAGGTATACTCAACCCATTCTGAGTCGCTAAATATATGGTATAGAATTTAATTACAAACTTAATTATACAACTGTTGTGTAAAATACGACAAAACATAGCTGAGAGTTTTAACACAAATATTATTTCGTAGACAATATCCAAACTCAAATGGAGTCCTCATTATAATTATTATCACACTATTTTATAAAATAGTGAGGACTACTACAACCACAATCTCGGACCGTCACTCCATTCCCCGACTAGTCCCGGCTATGTTCTCATTTCCTGAAGAGAACAACGAAAGCAAAGAGTGAGCTCAACTAGCCTAGTAAAGAATATTATGACTAAGATAATGCAAATTAAATTATCGTTAGCCTTCAACAATGTAAAACTGATAGAATATAATAGACAACAAGTCTAACTGTAGCGGAATAAGCAGTCCATTAGAAGAGTCAAGTAGAGCATAATATCTAATATCTTCTATGATTTAAAAGTTCATCATCAATATTTTATCACTGTAACACAGCTCAATAAATAATCCACATCATCGAATTATCCATGCACTACGGGCCAATGATATTCGTTAGTATCATATCCATGAATTATCCATGCACTACGGGCCAATGATATTCATTATTATCACATCCACGAATTATTCATGCACTACCGGCCAATGATACTCGTTAGTATCACCAGTGGTCATGATCATGCCAACAACTGTCCATCAATGCACTACGGGCCAATGAGGACTTTTACCACATCATTTGTAACATTACAGGTCATGATTATACTGATACATAGTCATAATCATACCAATCAATAGTCCATCTATGTACTACGAGACAAAGATGACTTTCATCACAATATAAGCATGAGGATGATGAAAATGATATAAGAATTCAATTAAGTGAAAGCAAGGATAAATTTTAAAGATTTATAATTCAATTTATCCAGAGTTCAAGAATGTCCAAATTGTTAACATGATAATTGCTTTTTGGAATAAAATTGAAGAATAATATTGTATCAAAAATAATTTGGATAGAAAAAAAATCAATTTTGTCATGAATAGTGCCCCGAGTGTAGGTAGGCTGACAGCAGTGGGGACTGGGGAGCTAATTATAAACGAGCTGCTGTCGTTTCTAGTGCTCTTGATGTAAAATTTTGGACATCCTTCAACGTCCTTCATTAGTTTCAAGAGTTGTGAGGATGTGTGATGATAGGTAGAGGTCAGTAATATCATAAAAACTATAAGATCTATCCATTGGGGTGGTAACACATTGTTGGAGAACCTCTGCCATCATTTTCTATAGGAACAGTGCAAATTTAGTAGTTTATTTACTCTTTTTTTAGAATTAATTAATTAAAAGATAGAGAAACAGATGACCACTAGTCTACCCACCCTATAACAAGTGGGAACAAAAGAAGAAGAAACAAAAGTTAAAAAGAGCAACTCTCCAATCTCTACAAAAATTAGCCGTAAACATGCCCTTAAAAGAACCCATGGTTGAGGGCCAAGGTGAAATAAGAAAAATAATCTTATCCTGCATCAAAGAAAATGATAGATAGTTGTCCATTAAAGCATTACCCTCGATCCAAATTCAGTAAAGAATTAAAAAGAATATAAATTTCCAAAGCTTCTTTCCGCCCTCAAAATATCTGAATTGAGCTAGCAAAAAAATTTCCAGTTTCCACCAAAGTAGGAAATACATCAACAAACCAAATATAAAGTTTCACAAACCCCAAGAATCTCCAAGAAATAGAACAATGCAACAAAAAATGATGTACAGTTGTCCTCATTTGCCCGTAGTGCATTGATGGACAGTTGTTGGCATGATCTTGACCATTGGTGATAACACGAATATCATTGCCCCGTAGTGCATGGATAATTCGTGGACGTGATACTAATGAATATCTTTGGCCCGTAGTGCACGGATAATTCAAAGATGTGGATTATTTATTGAGCTGAGTCTCAGCGATAAAGTTGATGATAAACTTTTTAAATCATAGAAGATAATAGATATCATGCTCTATTTGACTCTTCTAATGGATTGCTTATTCCGGTGCAGTTAAACTTGATGTGATACCTTGTCTTTCCCTACCTAATCCCGATTGGAAGAAGATCGTTCAAACCGATGCTTCTGATACTAGATATGGCGGTATTTTAAAGCAATTTAATCCTAACAGTAAAAAGTTTCAATAGTAATACCAAATTTATCCCACCAAACGAAAAACTAGTTGGGAATTTTATTTTTAAGGACATCGAAATAGATACGGATAAACCAACTATGATTATGAGTAGGATTCTGGTAATAAAATACCTGCGTAACCCTGGTTTTGATTTTTATTACTGCATCAGTATGCTCATTAGTCAAGGGTAAAGGATTTTTTCGTAGCCGAGTATATAGAATAGCAGTATCTTGGGAAAGATTCGGGTAAAAATCTCGAATATAATTTAGACTTCCTAAAAATCTTTGCAGTTGGTTAATACCTTTGATTTCGTCTGGAAATTTAGATGCAAATTCAATACATCTATCAATTGGAATAATAGTTCCATTGAAAATATTATGTCCAAGAAATCTGATTTTAGTTTGAAAAAGTTTCATCTTAGGGGCAGAAACTACCAAATAGGAGAAATAAAATCAGAATCTTCTCCATCATTATCAGTATTATTATTACTGGTGTGTGAAGAAGGGTGTCCATACATCATGTTAATCTAAGACGTAGATGCGGTTGTAAGGTTTAAATATTTCATTTTATTTAAAAGATTATTAATAAACTCATTATCAGATTTAGAAGATTTCATTTTAAAATTACTAACTTCTAACGGTGGTTTAATGGTTACAGGTTGAAGATCAAGCTTCTGAGGAGTAACTTGACAATTATCATTAATATGATGAATTTGTTCTTTTATCCTAGTTAACTGTTTTCCTACAGTTTGAAGAAATAAATTCGTATAATTATTCTGTTTAGATAAGGGTAAAATGTCTTTTATTTTAACCTCTTCATTCTGGCAGGGTGTTTCAGAAATATCAACATACGGATTGATAACTAAGGGTTTTAAATTTTCATTTCCTGAGCTAAGTTCAAGAGACTTAGGAGGTGGATGAATAGATTGGATAATGCTACCACTAGTGGTAATCCAGTCTTTCTGAATTCCCGTTAACACATTCAGTTGACTTTCAGTGTAAAATTCTGACTTTGAAATAAAATCATAATACCATTTAACGAATGATAAAATACACTGGTTCTTATTCATGTAAGCATAATAATCAGCTTTAATATCTGCTAATTTATGCTATTATGATTTTTAAAATACCAATTTCTAAAATTCTGGTATTTTTCCTGCATGAACTCCTGGTTTAAGCATTGGCGAATTTTACTATTTGGAGAAAAATCCATTAACATTCAAAATTCATATCACTAGTAGTTGGACTATAAGGTCTTCTGTTTTGAGGAGTATTTGTTTCATAAATACCATGAGGTATTTGGTTTTCAGAAATATGAATTCCTCTAATTAAGTCTTCATTCTTAACAGACTCATTACTGGGATTTTTAGACTCTTGGTAAATAGATTCTAAGGGATCTGACACAGATTGCTAGATGATTCGGGAAAATCAATATTATAAGAGACATTATTAATAGATCGACTTCGGGTAAAAGGTCTGTGGAATTTTAAATAAACATTTCCATTACTAGTTTGGACAACATCCTCAATGGATTGTCTAATTATAGGTCTGGTAGGAACGACATTAGTAATTTACCATTGTCTTGGGAAAGTAATTTCTTCCCAAGGAATCATTCTGGGAATAGCCACTTGACTACTAAAAAGATTAGTGTCAATTAGGATAGTGTGTCCTTGTTGGCTTTGTTTCCGGATATAAGGGTTTAAAGTAGTTAAAACTTTAAGATGAATACGGAATAATATGGCAAAAGGAGGAGATCCTGGTAGATATTCACAGCCATGAGATATTATTCTCATCTCTAAAACTTTTGACAAATTATTATCAGTTAAAGCAACACTTAAATTCGGATAAATATTGAAATATACTGGTCCATGAGCAAGGCTAGTTTCAATAGCTCCCATAAGAGAAGCTTTCCAGTTGAGACACCTACCATCTCTCAGCGTGCACTGAATACTGGTATTTTGACCAAGCAAAGTCAAAGGCTTAAAAGCTACTTGGACAAGTCTTATATGAACATACTTATATTTTTGCAAAAAAGGATATAAATCTGCAACATGCAATAAATATAATATTTCATCATTATTCTGTAAAGGAACAACATGTTCAAAGGTCTTTATAATTCTTTTACTGATAAAGTCAAAAGGTTCCAATTTTATAAATTATTTCTGGTTTAATTTTAGGAATGGTCCATTTATCTAGGGCTTCCTTAACATCCTGATAGGCAATAAGTTCAGTTGCTTCTAAAGTAAAAACACATGCATTGGCTACAGTTGTAACAGACGAGGTTGAAAAATCAGTCATTTTTCAAAGTGATCATATATGCATAATTTATAATTAATATATTCATTAATATGACAATAAACTAAACATGGCTCTGATACCAAAGGAGGGCCAGATCGGGAGGATATACTGAAGAAGCACGTCTGTCAATGATTTACAGAGGATAAAAGCCACAACGCCATAACACGACTAAAGGCAAAGTCCTAAAACACGACTTGGGTGACGTTCCACTTAATCAAATATCTACCTTAATCTATCTCATTTAATAAAATGTCATGAATTTTTTAAAGGCATATTAAATATATATTAACAGATAAATTATCACATATATGATCTCATAAGTTTACTGTTGGTTTGGGGGTTTCCCCAAAACTATAAGTCGTCAGGTTTCTTCCTGTATAGCGGTTTTAGTTAAAACAATAAATTGTTCAGATTTATTAAACTGTTCTAAGAAATAAGAACGATTATGGTTATCTGTTGCAGTTTGATATGCTGTTTTATAACAATTACTGTTATTAGTATGATAATCTAAAAGCTCAAACAAATAGACATAATAATTAGCAGAAGCAATACTTACAAGAGAGACTTGGATATCTTCAAGCTTCAAATTTATATATATATATATATATATATATATATATATATATATATATTAAATATTTTATAAGAGAGAGAGAGAGAGAGAGAGAGGATACATAGAAAACGTAAAGAAAATTATGCCTTAACAATGGGTGAGGTATCCCAATTTATACAAGAAAGAGGATAAGAAAGGATTAGGCGTGTCCTTGCTAGTGGAGTCGAGCAGTAATCCTTATCTTTTCTTCTTTAACTCGCAGCCGTAGGAAGTGGAAGGCATGAGACAGGTTGTCGGTTGAGTGGAGCATTATTGCTGACATCTGGCGTCGTCTTCTGATAATAGAAGGGGCAGCTGGTTATGCTTTTCTACGGGTGGAGACACTGTGGTTGTCTTTTTCTGATTATTGATGTTGTAGTGGAGAATAGCTTTATGCTTTTCCTTTTCCTTTTTTGTCTTGCTTCATCTTTTCAGAAATCATGAAAGTGAGAGAATCCCAGAAATCTCCCATAGTGGGTTCTGGTTCTTGACTTTCTCTGGCTAAGACGCTGAATTGATTGTCATCCTGTTCAGATTCTTCATCGCTAACTGTTTTAATAGAAACATCATCCTGAACTAGGGATTGTAGATATTAAGTTTTCATATAATCCATAGTCTTGACTATTAGTTCAATTTCAGTTAGATTTGGAAACTTCTGTTTTAAATCTTCTTGGATCCTGACAAAAGGATTGACTGGTGTTGGTGCTGGAAGGCTTTGAGGGATAATATCTAGGCAAGCCTGAGTATGATTCTTTATGGTTTTGAGAAGTTCTGGTAGAGTAGGATTAAGTCCTTTATCCCACCATTTGGTAAAAAAATACCCTTTTAAGACGGGGAATTTTATTCTGATAGTCGCATTGGAAATCCCATTTCCATATCCAAGGGATACTGAAATGGATTATGAAATGGGCCAGTAATTTGAGCATGGACAAATCTTTGCTGATTCAAAAGATCATCCTGAAATTCTAAAACACATTTAACAATTAAAAGACACTCCTTTTTAATTGTGGGATAGTTTAAAGAAGGTCCTTTCCAAGTTTCGGAAGTAAAAAACATTTAAATATTTTTAAAAATGTTATCATAAAAAATGGTTTAGTAGTTTATGCCCCTAAGATGAAACTTTTTCAAACTAAAATCAGATTTCTTGGACATAATATTTTCAATGGAACTATTATTCTAATTGATAGATGTATTGAATTTGCATCAAAATTTCCAGACGAAATCAAAGGTATTAACCAACTGCAAATATTTTTGGGAAGTCTAAATTATATTCGAGATTTTTACCCGAATCTTTCCCAGGATACTGCTACTAACTTCTAACGGTGGTTTAATGGTTACAGGTTGAAGATCAAGCTTCTGAGGAGTAACTTGATAATTATCATTAATATGATGAATTTGTTCTTCTATCCTGGTTAACTATTTTCCTACAGTTTGTAGAAATAAATTCGTATAATTATTCTGTTTAGATAAGGGTAAAATGTCTTTTATTTTAACCTCTTCATTCTGGCGGGGTGTTTCAGAAATATCAACATACGGATTGATAACTAAGGGTTTTAAAATTTCATTTTCTGAGCTAAGTTCAAGAGACTTAGGAGGTGGATGAATAGATTGGATAATGCTATCACTAGTGGTAATCCAGTCTTTCTGAATTCCCGTTAACACATTCAGTTGACTTTTAGTGTAAAATTCTGACTTTGAAATAAAATCATAATACCATTTAACGAATGATAAAATAAACTGGTTCTTATTCATATAAGCATAATAATCAGCTTTAATATATGTTAATTTATCACTATTATGATTCTTAAAATACCAATTTCTGAAATTTTGGCATTTTTCCTGCATGAACTTCTGGTTTAAGCATTGGCGAATTTTACTATTTGGAGAAAAATCCATTAACATTCAAAATTCATATCACTAGTAGTTGGACTATAAGGTCTTCTGTTTTGAGGAGTATTTGTTTCATAAATACCATGAGGTATTTGGTTTTCAGAAATATGAATTCCTCTAATTAAGTCTTCATTCTTAACAGACTCATTACTGGGATTTTTAGACTCTTGGTAAACAGATTCTAAGGGATCTGACACAGATTGTCTAGATGATTCAGGAAAATCAATATTATAAGATACATTATTAATAGATCGACTTCGGGTAAAAGGTCTGTGGAATTTTAAATAAACATTTCCATTACTGGTTTGGATAATATCCTCAATGGATTGTCTAATTATAGGTCTGGTAGGAACGACATTAGTAATTTGCCATTGTTTGTAATTTCTTCCCAAGGAATCATTCTGGGAATAGCCACTTGACTACTAAAAAGATTAGTGTCAATTAGGACAGTGTGTCCTTGTTGGCTTTGTTTCCGGATATAAGGGTTCAAAGTAGTTAAAACTTTAAGATGAATACGGAATAATATGGCAAAAGGAGGAGATCCTGGTAGATATTCATAGCCATGAGATATTATTCTCATCTCTAAGACTTTTGACAAATTATTATCAGTTAAGGCAACACTTAAATTCGGATAAATTTTGAAATATACTAGTCCATGAGCAAGGCTAGTTTCAATAGCTCCCATAAGAGAAGCTTTCCAGTTGAGACACCTACCATATCTTAGTGTGCACTGAATACTGGTATTTTGACCAAACAAAGTCAAAGGCTTAAACGCTACTTGGACAAGTCCTATATGAACATACTTATATTTTTGCAAAAAAGGATATAAATCTACAACATGCAATAAATATAATATTTCATCACTATTCTGTAAAGGAATAACATGTTCAATCCTATAAGAATGAAACTGACCCTATTACTAAAACTAAAACTAAAAGAGAAGATGCTTGTTACACCTTAGTCCAAGTTGTTCTTCATCATTTTGTTGGACCTGGACTTATGAATACTGATAGGAGTAGAGAACTCTTACAGAACCTTCGTTGCCCTTCCTTGACCCATTTTAGATGGTATAAGGATGTCTTTCTCATGAAAGTCATGCAAAGGTCAGATGGTAACAGTGAACATTGGAAGGCCAAATTTATTGACGGTCTCCCTACTTTCTTTGCTGAAAAAATCCGTAAAAAATTAAGAGATAAACATGATCGCATGAGTATCCCTTATGATCAGTATTCTTATGGCCATCTTATTTCAGTATTTATTGAAGAAGGATTATCGTTATGTAATGATATGAAACTCCAACAATTAATGAAAAAATAGAATCTCACTAAAAGACATGAGATAAGAGAATTTTGTGACCAATTCTCTTATGATACAAAATTACAGTATCCTCATAAGGCTAAAATACAACAGAGTTAGAAGCCCTCTAGACCTTACCAAAGATGTTCTTTTAAGAAATCTTCTAAGAACAAAACCCCTGAAAAATCTATTAAGAAGAGAAAGAACAGTAGTAAAAAGATAAATCTAAAATCCAATGATATAAATATGGTAAAACAGGACACTTTGCTAATAAATGTAAATCAAAATTGAAACAGAAACTTAATGAAATGTCCCTTGAAGAAGACATTCAACAACAAATTCTTAATTGTTTATCTAGCAGTGATTCAGAACCTAGTTCAGATGAAGATTTGGCAAAATTCTATTCTGATTCTGACAATGATTCTGGTAAGGATCAATGTCAAGCTTGTACCATTAAAAATTACTGTAATACAACTACTGAAGATGACTATTGGAAAGCTATCGTTGAAATGAATGGTTTAGATATTGGAGGACCCAATATCAATGTCTTAACAGACACCCAAAAGTCCCTTCTCGACTTAGCAGACCAAATTAAAGATCCAGAAGTTAAATTAAAATTTTTGGAAGCCTGTTACAAAAATAAAAAAATAGAAGAAATTCTTCCCATTGAACAATACAGCATGAGAGAAGTCATTAAACGTTTACAAAACGTTTCTACAACTGAAAAGACCACTACTATCCAGGACCTCAAAAGTGAAATAAATATTTTAAAATCTGAAATAAAACAGTTACATAACACTAATGACATTATTTTTTAGGATTTAAAAAATATTAAGCAACAACTAAACCATAAACAGGATAGTCAAGTAGAAACCGAATCTTCTGATAAGCCAAAGTCTTCCAAACATTATTTAATACTTATGAATCAAGTAGTCTTTCAGAAATGGTATATCAGAATTACTTTTTTTATTAAACCAGATTTTATTATTAAAGATACCATTGCCCTAGTTGATAGTGGTGCTGACATGAACTGTATCCAAGAAGGATTAATTCCTACTAGATACTTCCAAAAAAGCACTCAATCTTTAACCAGTGCAAGTGGAAATACTATGAATATAAAATATAAAATTCTTGAAGTCTTAATCTGTAATCAAGGTTTATGTCTACCTACTTCTTTTGTCCTTATCCGTAATATGAATCAAAGTATCATATTAGGCACCCCTTTCTTGTGTCTTTTAATGCCTATTTCAAAAATTGATACTTTAGGTATTCATACTACTCTTAACAACAGACATATTATTTTTGAATTTATAACAAAACCTTATACTACGGAATTAAATCAAGTTAAACACATGATTTATTCTAAAGAAAAACAGATTAATTTTATTCAAAAAGAAATAAAATTTCTTACTACAGAACAGAGAATTCTTCAGCCTTCCTTACAGGGAAAAATAAAATTAATTTACAAGACTCTTCAAGTCGAAATCTATAGTGATGTCTCTAATGCTTTCTGGAATAGGAAGAAACATATTATTTCTCTTCCTTCTATCCCTAATTTTAATTAGAAAAATATTCCCACTAAGTCTCGACCTAGCCAAATGAAAAAGGAATATTTACTTCTTTGCAAAACTGAAATTGAGACTCTTAAACCGAAAAAATTGATAAAACCTAGTACTTCTCCCTGGAGTTGTACATCTTTCTATGTCAATAAAAATTCAAAAATTGAACGAGGAACTCCTAGACTCGTTATTAATTATAAACCGCTTAATGAAGCCCTTCAATGGATTAGATATCCAATCCCGAATAAAAAGGACCTTCTTGACAGACTTCATGATGCCACTATTTTCTCTAAATTTGACATGAAATCAGGATTTTGGCAAATACAAATTAGAGAACAGGATACTTATAAAACTGCTTTACAATACCCTTTGGTCATTATGAATGGAATGTTCTTCCATTTGGTGTTAAAAATGGACCTTCAGAATTTTTACATATCATGAATGATATTTTTAATCCTTTCACTGAATTTATTATCTGTTATATTGATGATGTCTTTTCTCTTCATCCATCGACCAAATATTAAACATCTTTCATCCATTTCTCATCATTCTGTTACATGATCAATACTGTTTCTCACTAGCAGCGAGGCATGACCACATGTTTGAGGCTATGAATACGTCATTCGCTTCTTTGAATGTGACACTGCCGAGCTTCAATCCCAATGCGCAATTCCCGTACCAGCAGCCGTTCCAATGCCAAGGTTTCTACCAAGTGACTCCGATGAAGAAGAACAAACACCACCACCCCAGACTTAGCCGATTACAGGGAAGTCCTCACACATTTATTGCTTTATCAATACAATGAGGACATTGTAGTTTTCAAGTTTGGGGGATTTAGTTTAATTTCATGTTTGCATGTTTAATGTCATTAGTTAGGTTTACATTTGTTATTGCATGTTTAGTTTTAGGATTTTTACATGTTTGCATTCATATTGTCACGTAGTTGCATAGTAGCTTAGGAGCATAAATAGTTCTTAGTTATTTTTGTTATTTTTGGATTATGTCATGTTATGTTTGACACATATATAAAAAAATTAGTTAGAATTGTGTTGTTTTGCATATGTCCAATAGTCAATGTAATTCATTTTGATTTTAACCAATGATGAGATTGGGATTGAGTAGATAAATACAGTACCCAATATTAGAACTATGGTGTAATTTTGAGTTATGAATTGAATCTTTAGCATGTTTGAAACTGGTATAAAAAGGGTAGCACGTTAATAACACTTATGTTAACTGAGTAGTTCAAATTGCTACATAAATAGTTTCTAAAGAATAATGCTAGCGTAAATAAGAGAATGACAAGAATAAGCGGTGAAGACAAAGAATTAGACAAGAACCTAAGTTGGGGGAAAAAGTGGGGTATATAAGCTTCAGAAAAAGAAAAGGAAAAGAAAAATAAAATATTATCTAGTTGAGTCTTGTGGTGAGTTGAGAAGAAATACTCCCTATAAACATAGGCGTGAGATGGAGCATAAAACGCACTCACCAACCATCTATGAAAAAAAATGGGAAATAAGAGCAAAGAGCCCCCGTGTATGAAAAAGAAAGCATGAATACCCTATTTGGACTCCTAATCTTGGTGAATGTTGATTTTAGTTCTCGTCTATTTTTAAAACTTTTGAGTTTACTTTGTATAAGTCCTAATAAGAGATTGGTTATGTATTGAATTTGAATTAGTATCAGTTAACATAGATGTTGATCACACACGCACTATATCAGTGATGACGTTCTAAGATTCGAGGATTGATAAGGAATTATTGATTGGTTTTGATATGAAGTGTTGTAGTATTTGCTTGATTTCTCTGAGGCCAAAGGAATAATCTTGATTCTATGATACTGATGGATACGTAGACATTTAGATTAGATGCATTACATATCATTGATTGCATTGCATAATATGTTATTTTGTTTTGTGCTCGCGGACTAACACGTTTTAAGTTTGGGGGATTTTTGATAAGCGGGTTTTATACCCGTGAATCGATTCCTAATTCGAGTTTAATCAATGTTAATTCCTTGTTTTCTAGTTTATATTTACTTGTTTATTGTTATTTTGTGTGTAGGTTGGGTGGTGTGGCAAGTGATCAAAAAAGGAGGCAAATGTGGTAAAAACTGAGTAAGTTGGAACTTAAGCAAAAGTCAATTGACAGGAGCCTAGCCCGCCGAGGCGGGTGTTTATAAGCCTTACACCCACGCCGGGGCAGGGGGTCTTCAATCTCAACTAACAGGAGCAAAGCCCGTCGGGGCGAGCCATTTGCAAGCCAAGACCCCTGCCAGGGCAGAGGGGGGGGGGGTGCCGAATTTGAGCAATCCTATGAGGTTTCAAACACTGCTAGGACGTGAACTTTAGTACTTAGAATGCTTTAGGACTCTAAATGGCATGGGATTGGACTCAGAATTTGGGTGTTGGATATATATTGAACATAAAACAACAAGATCATGATCACACAAGACAATTAACAGAGATTAAGGACATATTTTCATATCAAGCATTGTAGTGAAGATTTTGAAAGAACTTTCATATCGATTGCGGATTAAGGCTAAAGTGAAGGGTATTCTATATTATTTTTTCTTCTCTAGTTTTATATTTGTAATTGAAAAGATGATATCTTTAATTTATTCAGTTATTATTTCATTGATGATGAACTAAATTACTTTTTAGGCTTATGATAGATCTTTAAGTGGAACGATAGTTATGTAATCTTTGATTTTCAGTTTAATAAGCTATTATCCAGTTTATCTATACAAATTTGAGCTTGAATTTATGAATTGCCTGATCAATAGTTCTCTGTGGACTTGTATGGATTCAAGAGAGGAAGTAAGAGTCTAGACTTATTTACTATAGTATGTGTGTGACGCCCTCAAAATAGGTATACATCACCCATCTTGAGTCACCAAATACATGGTACAAAATTCAAATACAACTTAATTATACAACAGTCGTGTAAAATAAGAAAAAACATAATCTAAGAGTTTTAATAAGAATATTATCATCTAGAAAATATTCACACTCAATGGAGTCTTCATTACATTTATTGTTACACTATTTTATAGAATAGTGAGGACTACTAAAACAACCATCTGGACTGTCAATCCGTTCCCCGACTCGTCCCAGCTATATTCTCATTTCCTAAAGAGAACAATGAAAGAAAGGGTGAGCTCAACTAGCCTAGTAAGAAATATTATGACTAAGATAATGCAGAATAATTTATCGTTAGCCTTCAACAGTGTTGAACTGATAAAATATAACAAACATCAAGTTTAACTACAGCGGAACAAGCAATCCATTAGAAGAGTCAAGTAGAGAATAAAATCTACTATCTTCTATGATTTAAAAGGTTTTTCATCACTTTTATCGTTGAGACTCTACTTAATAAATAAACAACATCATCCCTGCACTACGGCCAAGGATATTCATTAGTATCACGACCACAAATTATCCATGCACTACGGGCCAAGGATATTCGTGTATTCATCAATGGTCATGATCATGCCAACAACTGTCCATCAATGCACTACGGCCAATGAGGACTTTTACCACATCATTTGTAATATTACGGTCATGATTATACCGAATAATCCCTGGTCATAATCATACCAAGTCCATCTATGCACTACAGGCCACAGATGACTTTCAACATATTATAAACATGAGGATGATGACAATGATATAAGAATTTAATAAAACAAGTTCAAGGATAAATTTTTAAAGATTTATAATTTAATTTATCCAGAAATCAATAACATCCAAAATTTCAACAAGATACTGTTTTGTGGACTAAAATTCAAGAATGCTCAGAAGAATATTTCCATGAAAAGATACTAGATGAAGTGCAAATATCTAGGATATTCTACTAATTTCATGGAGTATAGAAGCCAAAACTTTAACCAACTGAGTATAATAGAATATATGAAACTACAAATGGATTTTTTCCTGCCCTGCAGTAATCCACGTAGACAGATCATTTTCACAATTTAATAAGGAATGCATACAAAGGATCATTAACCATGCATGCGGTAGTCCACATAGACATGTTATTCCAAAAGAATAATAAAGAATGGAATAATAGAAGAATTCACCATGCCTGCGATAGATCGAATAGATATGTTATTCCAACAGAATAATAAAGAATGGAATAACAAAAGAATTCACCAGGCATGCGATAAACCGCACAGACAGGTTATTCCAACAGAATAATAAAGAATAGAATAACAAAAGAATTCACCAGGCATGCGATAGACCACACAGACAGGTTATTCCAACAGAATAATAAAGAATGGAATAACAACCCTTACGAGTATTGAAAGAAAATAACTCTCTTCATGAATACGAAAGAAATAATACCCCTTACCTTAGAAGAAACTGGATACTGGAATAGTGAGGTAGCAGACTTCTCTTCTTCTTTCTCTCTATAATTTCTCTCTATAATAATTGCTCTTGTGAGACTTAGTGAATTGGTGAAAATGAAAGAAGAATGAGCTTCTATTTATAGGAAAATATAGTTTCGATAATTGCACGTTTTGGGGCTCAAAATATTATAGAATAATACCTTCCTCTTTCTCTTCATTTTTAATTTAGTTCTACAAGTATTATCAAACTTGCACCACCTTCCCTAATAGTAAATAATGTGAATTAATAGTTCATTCATGTGACTTAATAGTATAATAATGTGAAAAAACTAATTACAGTATAGTACCTTCATTTATACCTCCATTTTTAATTTAGACATACAAGTATTATCAATCTTTCACCACCTCCCCTAATAGTACATGAATTGAATCAATATTACACACTTGTGAACAAATAGTTATAAGTATGTGAAATAAAAGCAATTAATTGCTAATTTATCCGATTAATTACCCGATTGGTCAATATAACCTCAAGACATCAATTATTATCGAAATAAATGTCGATTTCTACTAACACTAATAATCCCCACACAATGGAACTATCAATTTCATCTTTAATCAACACGAACTTATTCATCATTAATATTATAACTCACAATATTTAACAACCAGGTCGTTCCCAGGAAAGAGGTGGCTTTCTGATAAGGATTTCTCCTTATTGGCGCGCAATTAGGTGACCAAACCTCTCCTTGATAGAACTTTTAGACATTGTCAATATTGCAAATAATAATATGAATAACTTTGTCATCTCAATTATTGATTTAATAATAATAAATATTATGCAGATGATACTGTGACAATTGTAGGGTTTCAACACAAACGCACAGCGGAAATAGAAGAATTTAAACCAAATTCGAAACCCTAAACAGGATCCATGTGAAAAACAGTTAATTTAGTGGTTAGAAATTATGCTGATTAAGAAAGCGATTAAACGATGCGGTCGAATCTCCAATGCCTTTCGAACGAACTGCGTCTCTACGGTATCGACACGAACGCTCCATGAATCGTCCTACGATCTGCAGAAGAAGGAATCGCTGTACTAGCCACCAAGGATGAGGATTTTTGAAACTGTTTTCTCTAGTCTCTCTCTAAGAGCGGCTAGGGTTTTTGTTTTTGATTATCTTTTTTAATTGGATGCTATATATCATATATATAGTAGTTAAAAGGTATTAATCAAAACCTAATTTTATAAAATCCGAATATATATATATATATATCTTAATTAAGTCTTACTTAATTAATATACATATATACAAATTATCCTTTTAATTTAAATTCGTGATTTAAATACTATTAATCATATTAACATATTTAAATCCTTAAAATTTAAACTAATTCCCTTTTAAATTACATTCTATGTGTGTGACCCTATAGGTTATTATTACGTTGGAAATAATTTTAAAATCATATTATAAAATTATAAACAGTGAGCGGCATCTAGTAATGCATCACTGCTATCCAAGTAATAATAAGATCGATGATTCGATGCAACCTTTTTCGTGACCAATGTTTCAATGTAATTTAATCCTTTTAACCTTAATATCCTAGATTAAACTCGAGTCATGGAATGTGTCATACTCTTCATAATTTAATCTGAGTTTTCTTGATCAATGAGTATACTATATGAAACAAACCACTATTTGAGCATGGCCATGCATTTCATAGTCCTACTCAATCAAAAGGCCTATGGATATCACCCATAATATATAGGATGGTTAAATTCCATCTAGATCACTCATATTTCTCACACGATTTATGATGAACCCAATAATCACCTTTATAGTCCACCCTATTAAAGGTGACATTTGATGATATCAAAGTACATAAATTCTCGTGTAGTAATATAGCGATTTTAGGTCGGAGGACCATTACATCATTGTCACTATGAGAATTGCTAATGACACTTCGCATAATGCTCCATATAGAATTCTCATGGTGGGTCTGTCCAGTACATCGTTCTCTAACATGTACCTATGCATTGACTTAATATCTCATATATTTATGACCAATGAGATTTGGTCATCAGTCAATCCACATACTAGTCTCAATGCATCATTGTTGTCCCATCAACAATGATACTCGACTAGGGACATTTAATAACAATGATACTAATTGTAATTATATAATCTCATGTTCAAGTCACATACTTGAAACTATATAATTTATATCAATATTCTAAGGAATTTTATTATGTTAACAATTATATTACGCAGTAAATAAAACCATAATAAAATCTTATATTTATTCAATCAAATATAATATCAAAACGTTAAGCAATTATATCAAATAATTGGCCTCTAGGACATAAACTCTAACAAATTGAATCAATAATATGAGAGATATGATACAACAATTACTGTAGCAATAATTGAGTATAACTGAGTGACTTCTCACGTAAGCATCAATAATCAATACTGTGTGCTACTATGCAACCACGCGTATTACTGTACTTTTACCACCGGGTAGTTCAACAGTTTAACGGTAAAACTTTCGTCGTTATTTATATAAAAAGATAATTCTGTCATTTTCTAACTATGACAATACTTTCGTTGTGGGGTCCACCAATGATTGTGTCGTCGTATGAATATTCCCTGTTAAAACGAATATTTCCCGACCAATCGAATATTATATAACCACTTGCTTACTTTGCAAAATTTGTAAATAATAGCCACAACTATAACATTATATCAAATCCACACCATAATATTCAAAAATATAGTTCGAGAAAAATTAATCTTTATTCATAAAAGTTGGGGTCTTACAACCTCCCCTTTTTATGAAATTTCGTTCTCGAAATTAGGGTGCGTACCTGGTATGTCGAAGTGGTGAGGATACCTTGACTTCATTTTATATTCTAACTCCCAGGTCTTTTCCTCAACATCGTGGTTTCTCCACAAAACTTTGACTTGAGGTATAACCTTGGAGCGTAGAATATGATCCTTCTTATGCAAGATTTTAACAGGTGAATCCTCATACGTTAAATCTTCCGCTATCTCGTCCGGTTCTAATTCAATAATGTGGTTTGGGTTTTCACATATTTACGCAACATAGATATGTGAAAAATGTTATGAACACGAGACATACTTGGCGGTAAGGCTAGTCTATAGGCCACAGGTTCCTACTCGATCGAGGATTAAAAATGGGCCAATGAATCGAGGATTGAGCTTTACTCTCTTTCCAAATCTCGTAACTCCTTTCCATGGAGCAAAACGTAACAACACATGATCTCCAATATTGAATTCCATGCCCTTTCGATGAAGATCAGCATAACTCTTTTGTCAATCTTGTGATGTTTTTATACGTTGTCGGATCGTTTGAATCTTTTCTGTAGTCATACGTACCAACTCTGGTCCCAACAATGTTGCTTCACCCACCTCATCCCAGCATACTGTAGAACGACACTTTCTTCCATACAATGCCTCAAATGGAGCCACGCCAATACTTGCTTGATAATTATTATTGTAGGAAAACTCCACCAATGGTAAGAAATTGTCCCAACTTCCTTTGAAGTCAAGGACATAGAGTCTTAATAAATCTTCAAGAGTTTGAATAGTCCTATCCGACTGCCCGTCCGTTTAGGATGATATGCCGAACTAAATCGTAAATCCGTGCCCATAGCTTTTTGCAAATTAACCCAAAATCTTGAAGTGAATCTTGGGTTTCGATCAGAAACTATGGATATTGGCATACCATGCAATCTTACAGTCTCGTTTATGTACATACTAGCAAGACGTTCAAGTGTATAAGTTTCTCGTATTCGTAAGAAATGAGCAGACTTTGCTAATCTATCAATAATGACACAAATCACATCTATGCCTTGAGAAACCCTGGGAAGACCAGTAACAAAATCCATGGTAATGTGCTACCACTTCCATTCTGGAATTTCAAGTGGTTACAATGGACCTTTTGGCACTTGATGCTCTGCTTTGACTCGTTGATAAGTTAGACACCTTGAGATAAACTCTGCGATCTCTCTCTTCATATTTCTCCACCAAATTGTATGTCGAAGATCACGATACATTTTGGTACTCCCAGGATGGATTGGAAACGGTGTGTTGTGCGCCTCCATCATAATTTTATACTTTAAATCAGGGTCGTTAGGAACACAAAGTCTGGAGTTGACTCAAAGTATTCCTTCTTCATCAATTCTTGCTTCCGGCATAGCACCTTCTTGCACTTTATTCCTCATACACATTAGCTCCAGGTCTATAGCTTGAGCAGCTTTAACTTTATCGATTAAAGTCACTTCTACTCGTATATTCGTCATCATCACATGGGTCTTGAAGTCTTTAACTCTATCTTCATCCTTTGTAAGTCATACAAAATGGGCCTTTACATTGACAATATCGCACTTATACCCGCATATGATCTTCTACTCAATGCGTCAGCTACTATGTTCATTTTTCCAAGATGGTATTGAATGGTATGATCGTAATCTTTCAATAGCTCAAGCCATCGCCGTTACCGCATATTGAATTCCTTTTGAGTGAAGAAATATTTGAGGCTTTTATGATCAGTATAGATCTCCACCTTTTCTCCAAACAGGCAATGCCTCCAAATCTTAAGCGCAAAATTGACAGCTGCCAACTCTAGATCATGAGTAGGATAATTCCTCTCATATTCTTTGAGTTTTCGTGAGGTATAGGCTATGACTTTCCCATGTTGCATAAGAACACATCTTAACCCTTTGCCTGAAGCATCACTGTAGATGAGAAATCCCTCCGAGCCAGATGGTATTGTCAAAACAGGTGCTGAAATAAGCCTCCTCTTGAGTTCTTGAGAACTCTTCTCATATTCCTCGCTCCAACCGAACTTTGTATCTTTCTGAATCAGCTGAGTTAATGGAGTAGCGATTCGAGAAAACCCTTCTAGGAATCTCCGATAATAACCAGCTAAGACGAGAAAGCTACGTACTTCGGTTAATGATTTAGGTTGCTCCCAGCTTTGAATAGCTTCAATCTTTGCCGGGTCAACAGATATTCCATGATTTGATACTATGTGCCCAACGAATGCTACTTCCTCAAGCCAAAACTCGCATTTCTTCAACTTGGCATACATCTTGTTTTCACGAAACTTTTGGAGTATCAGCCTCAAGTGTTGCTCATGATCTTCACGGCTTTTGGAATATATGAGGATGTCATCAATAAAGACGACCACAATGTGATCCAAATATTCCTTGAATACTCAGTTCATTATATCCATGAAGGCATCAGGATCATTAGTCAATCCAAAAGACATGACTAGGAATTCGTAATGCCCGTACCGAGTTCTGAAAGCCGTCTTTGGAATGTCATCGGTTCTAATCTTTAACTGATGATATCCGGAATGAAGATCGATCTTTGAAATAAATTTATCTCCTTGCAACTGGTCAAATAGGTCATCAATGCGAGGCAACGGGTACCTATTTTTGATGGTGACATGATTCAACTCCTGATAATCAATACAAAGTCGCATACTTCCATCTTTCTTCTTCACGAATAGAACAGGAGCACTCCAAGGAGACGTACTAGGAAGAATGAATCCGATGTCTAACAATTCATGTAGTTGGGTTTTTAACTCCTGAAGTTCAATATGAGCCATTCGATATGGGGCTTTGGAAATGAGTTTTGTACCAGGTTCAAGGTCGATACCAAACTCAATTTCACGCTCTGGGGGTAGGCCAGGAAGTTCTTCGGGGAATACATCAGGAAATTAATTAACAATAGAAATATCATTCAAATCTGACGTATTTTTTGTTTAAATCTGTGACATGAGCTAAGAAAGCTTGACATCCAATTTTTAATAAACGAATAGCTTTATGGCTTGAGATGACCATGATTGATTTTAATGGTTTGGTTGCTTGAATTCGCATAAGAGGTTGATTAGGAATATGAAAGCTAACAACCTTACGAAAATAATCAATTTTAGCATGATGAGTAGTTAACCAATCAATTCCTAAAATCACGTCAAATGCAAGTATTTTTAAGGAGATAAGATCGACAGGTAATGTGCGGTTACCGATTTGAATCAAACAAGACTTATAAACAGTGGATGTAATGAAGGTTTCTCCCAACAGAGTTTCAACAGATAAGTCAAAGTCTAATTTATCCAGAGTCAAATTTAAACGTTGGGCGCAAGTAGGAGAAATAAAATAATGTGTAGAACCGGTATCAAATAAGGTATATACTTTGCTAGAGTTTATGATAAGCTTACCCGTGATAACCTCGCTCGGGTTCCTTGCTTTCTAGGAGGTCACAAAAAACGATCTCCCTTGAACTACTGGTTTTGACTTGTCTGGGAAGGCATTTGGTGTCACCGTTCCAACTGGACTAGGCTTCCCAGTATGACAAAATCTAGCTAGGTGACCTTCTCTTCCATAATTGTTACACGTTTTGGATTGTCGCGCACTGTTTGGACTGATGTGTCCCTCCCCTCCGTATTTAAAGCATATGATAGGTGGTCGTTCTCCTTCCTTAACAACAGGTGCTGGTGCTGATGTCTTTCCATCATTGTTGAATCTCTTCTTCTTGAAATGTCCACTCTTATTATCTTAGCCATGATTACCACCGAAGTGGTTACCATTTCTGGTATGTTGATTCCCTCCACATTTATTGTCACATCTTCGATGACTGCTACCACTGGTATTATCATTTTGCCGACTGCTTTCTCTTGGTTGGGTTGACTCGTTATCGCGCTCCAATAACTGATCCCTATTCACAACATCTGAATACAAACACAGTTTATGAGAGATAAAGTATTGACGTATCTCGGGTTTCAAACCTCTTAGAAACATTCGTGCCATTCTCTCCTCATTATCAACTAAGTGAGACACAAACTGGGATAACTCGGAAAACTTAGTTTCGTACTGCGACACGGTCATATTGTTCTGCTCCAACTTGATGAACTCTACCTCTTTATGTGACGAATACTTTTGGAAAAGTACTTGTCGTTGAATAGTTCTTGGAACTTCTCCCAAGACATCTTCTATGCGGCAGGTTAGTATGCTTTACCGATTCCCACCAATAATCTGCCTCTCCTCGCAACATAAAGGTGGCAAAGGGAACCTTTTATTCCTTGGAGCATCCTAATACATCAAATATCTTGGTGATCTGCTTTATCCACGCTTCCGCCTTAAGTGGTTTTAGCTCTCCAATAAACTCCGGTGGTCCTAGCTCCTTGAACTGTTTAGCGGTGACCGTCCAAGAGTTTCCAGTGTTTGCACCTACATTTTGGACAGTAGGCGCTCTCGCCTGATGTTGCATGAATTTCATAAAGCCACTGAACATTACATCGTTCATCATTTCGTCAGTGTTGTTGTTTGCATGAGGATTGTCACCTTCCTGATGCACATTATCCTAATTATTGATCTGTGGAGAATCAACGGTCTCCTGTGCTCCACTGCTATTCTCAACATTCTCGGATGTCATTTTCAAATACTGCCACAAAATAAGGGTTAATTGACATGCAACATATTATCCCTATACTCTGACCGACCAATTAATTACCAAATAAACTTAGGTAGGTCATACTAGCGAAAGAATTCCCCGTCTCTCCCCTCCTAGTTCTAGTCTCACATCTTAGCCAGGGATCATATTCATAAGCTTTGATACCAACTATGACGCCCCCAAAATAGGTATACATCACCCATCTTGAGTCGCCAAATACATGGTACAAAATTCAAATACAACTTAATTATACAACAATCATGTAAAATACGACAAAACATAATCTAAGAGTTTTAAAAAGAATATTGTCATCTAGACAATATCCAATCTCAATGGAGTCCTCATTACATTTATTGTCACACTATTTTATAGAATAGTGAGGACTACTAAAACAACCAATTGGACCATCAATCCATTCCCTGACTCGTCCCAACTATATTCTCATTTCCTGAAGAGAACAGTGAAAGAAAGGGTGAGCTCAACTAGCCTAGTAAAAAATATTATGACTAAGATAATGAAGAATAATTTATCGTTAGCCTTCAACAGTGTTAAATTGATAAAATATAACAAACATCAAGTTTAACTGCAGCGGAACAAGCAATCCATTAGAAGTGTCAAGTAGAGAATAAAATCTACTATCTTCTATGATTTAAAAGGTTTTTCATCACTTTTATCGCTGAGACTCATCTTAATAAATAAACCATATCATCTTTGTACTACGGCCAATGATATTCATTAGTATCACGACCACAAATTATCCATGCACTACGGGCCAAGAATATTCGTGTATTCATCAATGGTCATGATCATGCCAACAACTGTCCATCAATGCACTACGACCAATGAGGACTTTTACCACATCATTTGTAACATTACAATCATGATTATACCGAATAATCCCTGGTCATAATCATACCAAGTCTATCTATGCACTACAGACCACAAATAACTTTCAACATATTATAAACATGAGGATGATGACAATGATATAAGAATTTAATAAAAAAAGTTCAAGAATAAATTTTTAAAGATTTATAATTTAATTTATCCAGAAATCAATAACGTCCAAATTGTCAATATGATATTGTTTTGTGGAGTAAATTAAAGAATGCTCAGAAGAATATTTCTATGAAAAGATATTGGATGAAGCGCAAATATCCAGGATATTCTACTAATTTCATGGAGTATAGAAGCCAAAACTTTAACCAACTTATTATAATAGAATATATGAAACTGCAAATGAATTTTTGCCCGCCATACAGTAATCCACGTAGACAGATTATTTCCACAATTTAATAAGGAATGAATACAAAGTATCATTCACAATGCATGCGGTAGTCCACACAGACAGGTTATTCCAACAGAATAATAAAGAATGGAATAATAGAAGAATTCACCATGTATGCGATAGACTGCACAGACAGGTTATTCCAACAGAATAATAAAGAATGGAATAACAAAAGAATTCACCAGGCATGCGATAGACCGCACAGACAGGTTATTCCAACAGAATAATAAAGAATGTAATAACAAACGAATTCACTAGGCATGCGATAGACCGCACATACATGTTATTCCAACAGAATAATAAAGAATGAAATAACAACCTTTATGAGTATTGGAAGAAAATAACTCTCTTCATGAATACAAAAGAAACAATACCCCTTATCTTCGAAGAAACTGGATACTGGAATAATGAGGTAGCAGTCTTCTCTTCTTCTTTCTCTTATAATTTCTCTCTATAATAATTGCTCTTGTGAGACTTAGTGAATTGGTGAGAATGAAAGAAGAATGAGCTTCTATTTATAGGAAAATATAGTTTCGATAATTGCACGTTTTGGGGATCGAAATATTACAGTATAATACCTTCCTCTTTTTCTTCATTTTTAATTTAGTCCTGCAAGTATTATCAAACTTGCACCACCTCCCCTAATAGTAAATAATGTGAATTAATAGTTCATTCATGTGACTTAATAGTATAATCATGTGAAAAAACTAATTACAATACAGTACCTTCATCTATACCTCCATTTTTAATTTAGTCATGCAAGTATTATCAATCTTGCACCACCTCCCCTAATAGTACATGAATGTGAATCAATAGTACACACATGTGAACAAATAGTTATAAGCATGTGAAATAATAGCAATTAATTGCTCATTTATCCGATTAATTACCCGATTAGTCAATATAACCTCCAGACATCAATTATTATCGAAATAAATGTCAATTTCCACTAACACTAATAATCCCCACACAATGGAACTATCAATTTCATCTTTAATCAACACGAACTTATTCATCATTAATATTATAACTCAC
>CM035111.1:33437039-33542486 GCA_020205505.1 Panax japonicus
CGTATAGATCTCCACCTTCTCTCCATACAGGTAATGCCTCCAAATCTTAAACGCAAAAACGATAGCTGCCAACTCTAGATCATGAGTAGGATAATTCCTCTCATATTCATTGAGTTGTCGTGAGGCATAGGCTATGACTTTCCCATGTTGCATGAGAAACATCCTAAACCTTTGCCTGAAGTATCGATGTATATGACAAATCCCTCCAAACAAGCTGGTATTGTCAGAACAGGTGCTGAAATGAGCCTCCTCTTGAGTTCTTAAAAACTCTTTCACATTCCTCGTGTGAGACCTCGAATTTTATGAAATAAAAGTATTCAATTGTTCTATTTTGGTAAATAGTTAAATTGATAAAAGTTTAAAGTTAAGGGTGATATGTGAAAATTTTCAAAGTAGACAAGTTGTCATAAAATACCCGGTTACTATTTACTCTAGTATTGTTCACTCGAGTATTTGGGGCACTTTTTGTGTCAGAGTACTATTCACAAGTTACTATTCACGGGTTACTATTCACCTAAATTACTATTCATCCAAATATTATTCACTCGGGTATTTGGGGTATTTTCGTGTCGGAGTACTATTTACGAGTTACTATTCACGGGTTTACTAATCACCCGATTACTATTTACTCTTAGTATTATTCACTCGGGTATTTAGGATACTTTTGTGTCGGGGTACTATTCATAGGATACTATTCCTGAAGTACTATTCACGGGGTACTATTCACCCGAAAAATATATTTCTTTTCGGTCTAAATCATTTTTGGTACAATATTATTCCATGAGGAAATGTGCTAATTTTTCAGACCGTTGGTTGAAATTTTAATAGTAAATCAATATAGATCGTTGGTTTTAAAGTTTTAATAGTAAATCTTTTAATATAAAACAGAATACTTTTATAAAATTATTCTATAAATAGAATATATTATTCTATTATGCATAGTATTTTGTATAGTAAAATCTTTTTATATAAAACAGAATACTTTTATAAAGTTATTCTATAAATAGAATATATTATATTTTATTATACATAGTGTTGCATAGTGTCTGCATAGTGTTTTGCATAGTAAAATCTTTTTATATAAAACAGAATACTTTTATAAAGTTATTCATTTTATTAGATTATAAATAGAATATATTATATTTTATTTAAAAGATTTTGCTTTAAATATGGACCGTCCGATTAAAAGTAAATCAATCTGGACCGTTCATGAATTAGTTACTATGTAGTCCATTCTCCTATAAATAGAAGCTCATTCCTTCATTATTTCTTACGAATTCACTGAAACTCTAGAGAGAGAAACTATAGAGAGAGTTATTCTTCTATAATCTTGAGTGTATTTCTTTAGAGTTTGAAAAAGCTTTGAGCGTAGTACAGGTTTCTTCGAGTATATCCTCGCCCTACCAGTCGGAATACTCTTCTTTCAAAAGTAAGGGATATTATTATTATTGTAAGGGATATTATTATTATAGTAAGGGATAATATTTTTATAGTAAGTGATATTATTATTATAGTAAGGGATATTATTATTATAGTAAGGGATATTATTTGTTGTACTCATAAGAGATATTTTTTATTGTACTAGTAAGGGGTATTATTTCTTTTGTATTAATGAAAAGAACTTATGTTATTCCATTCTTTATTATTCTGTTGGAATAACCTGTATACGTGGACTACCATATACTTGGTGAAATTATTTTGTTATTTCATTCTTTATTATTATGTTGGAATAACCTGTTTATACGAAGTACCGCATACATGGTGAAATTCTTCTATTATTCTGTTCTTTATTATTCTGTCGGAATATCCTGTCTGTGCGTTAACGCGTGACCTAGTTCCATTATTTATTATTCTGTTGGAATAACTTGTCTGTGCGATCTATCGCATACATGGTGAATTATGTTGTTATTCCATTCTTATTTATTCTGTTGGAATATCCCGTCTATGCGATTACGCATGACCTGGTTCCATTATTTATTATTCTGAGTATAATAAAGAATGGAATAACAAAAGAAATCACCATGCATGCGGTACTTCGCATAGACAGGTTATTCCAACAGAATAATAATTAACGGAATCAGGTCAGGCGAAAATCACACCGACAGGATGTTCCAACAGAATAATAAAGAATGGAATAACAACAGAAATCACCATGCATACGGTACTTCGCATAGACAGGTTATTCCAACAGAATACTAATAAAGACGGAACCAGATCCGGTGTAAAACGCACAGACAGGATATTCCAACAAAATAATAATAAAGACGGAACCAGGTCCGGCGTAAAATGCACAGACAAGATATTCCAACATAATAATAAAGAATGGAATAACAGAAGAATTTCACCAAGTATAGGGTATCCCGCGTATACAGGTTATTCCAACAGAATAATAAAGAATGGAATAACGGAAGTTCTCTTCATGAATAAGAAAGAAAGAATACCCCTTATGAGTACAACAAATAATATTCCCTACCTTAAGAAGAAGAGTACTGGATATATGAGTAGTGAAGTAGCAGAATATTTTTCTTCTTTCTCTCTATAGTTTATCTCTCTAGAGTTTCAGTGAATTCGTAAGAAAATAATGAAGGAATGGGCTTCTATTTATAGAAAAATGGACTGCATAGTAACTAACTCATGAACGGTCCAGATTGATTTACTTTAATCTGACGGTCCATATTTAAAGCAAAATCTTTTAAATAAAATATAATATATTCTATTTATAATATAATAAAACGAATAACTTTATAAAAGATTGTACTATGCAAATACTATGTAGCACTATGCATAATAAAATATAGTATATTCTAATTATTGTCTAATAAAACAAATAACTTTATAAAAGTACTTTATTTTATATAAAAAGATTTTACTATGCAAAACACTATGCAGGCACTATGCAAACACTATGCATAATAAAATATAATATACTAGCTGGGTCCCGTGCCTCCGGCACTGTATGGGCAGTGAAATTTATCTCAAACTTAGAACGACCCAGATAATTTATTAAGTGAACGAGAAATTCAAAATCATTATTAGATAGATTAGATAGATAGATGTATTTTATTAGATAGATGTATGGACGGTTGGATTTATCTCAAACTTTGGACGGCCCAGATGATTTATTGAGTGAGCGGGAAATTCAAAATCATTTGTATTTTATTAGATAGATTCTAATTATTGACCAATAAACTAGATAACTTTATAAAAGTATTCTGTTTTATATAAAAAGATTTTACTATACAAAACACTATGCAGGCACAATGCAACAATATGCATAATAAAATATAATATATTCTATTTATAGAATAACTTTAAAAAAGTATTATATTTTATATAAAAAGATTTTACTATGCAAAATACTATGTAGACACTATGAAATACTATGCATAATAGAATATAATATATTCTATTTATAAAATAACTTTATAAAAGTATTCTGTTTTATTACATTAATAATACCAATAAAATAAAACTGAGTGACTTATCACGTAAGCATCAATAATCAATACCGTGTGCTACTATGCAACCACGCATATTACTGTACTTTTAACATCGGGTGTTTCAACAGTTAACGGTAAAACTTTCGTCGTTATTTTCATAAATTATTTTTGTCATTTTCTCAATCCGACAATAATTTCGTTGCAGGGTCAACCAATGATTGTACCGTCGTACGGATATTCCCCGACAAAAAAAATATTCTCCGACCAATCGAGTATTATATAACAACTTGCGTAATTTGCAAAATTTATAAATATTACCCACAACTATAACATTATATCAAATCCACACCATAATATTTAAAAAATTATTTCGAGAAAATTAAATATTTATTCATAAAATCCGGGGTCTAACAATCTCCACTCCTTATGGAATTTCGCCCTCGAAATTTACGTACGTACCTGGTATGCCGAAGAGGTGAGGATACCTCGACTTCATTTCAAATTCTAACTCTTGAGGTATAACCTTTGAGTGTTGAATACGATTCTTTTTATCCAAGATTTTAGCACGTATCTCCTCAAACGTTAAATCATCCACTATCTCGTCCGGTTCTAAATTAATAATGTGATTCGGGTCTTACACATATTTATGTAACATGGATATGTGAAAAACATTATGAACACGAGACATACTTGGCGGTAAAGCGAGTCTATAGGCCACAGTTCCTACTCAATCAAGGATTAAAAATGGGCCGATGAATCGAGGATTGAGCTTTCCTCTCTTTCCAAATCTCGTAACTCCTTTCCATGGAGCAACACGTAACAACACATGATCTCTTATATCGAATTCCACGTCCTTTCGATGAATATCAGCATAATTCTTTTGTCGATCTTGTGAGGTTTTTATACGTTGTTAGATCGTTTGAATCTTTTCTGCAGTCATACGTACCAACTCCAGTCCCAACAACGTTTCTTCACCCACCTCATCCAAGCATACTGGAGAAAGACACTTTCTTCCATACAACGCCTCAAATGGAGCCATACCAATATTTGTTTGATAACTGTTGTTGTAGGAAAACTCCACCAATGGTAAGAACTTGTCCCAACTTCCCTTGAAGTCAAGGACACAGAGTCTTAATAGATCTTCAAGAGTTTGAATCGTCCTCTCTAACTGCCCGTCCGTCTGAGGATGATATGTTGAGCTAAATTGTAAATCTGTGCCCATAGCTTTTTGCAAACTAACCCAAAATCTTGAAGTGAATCTTGGGTCTCGATTAGAAACTATGGATACTGGCATACCATACAATCTTACAACCTCGTTTATGTACATACGAGCAAGACGTTCAAGTGTATAAGTTTCTTGTATCGGTAAGAAAGGAGCAGACTTGGTCAATCTATCAACAATGACCCAAATTACATCTATGCCTTGAGAAACTTTGGGAAGACCGGTAACGAAATCCATGGTAATGTGCTCCCACTTCCATTCTAGAATTTTAAGTGGTTGCAATGGATCTTTTCGTACTTGATGCTCCGCCTTGATTCGTTGACACGTTAGACACCTTGAGATAAACAACGCTATCTCTCTCTTCATATTGCTCCACCAAAATGTATGATGAATATCATGATACATTTTGGTACTCCCAGGATGGATTGCAAACGGTGTGTTATGCGCCTCCATCATGATTTTATACTTTAAATCAGGGTCGTTAGGAACACAGAGTCTGGAGTTGACTCGAAGTATTCCTTCTTCATCGATCCTTGCTTCCGACATAGCACCTTCTTGCACTTTCTTCCTCATACGCATCAGCTCCAGGTCTGTAGATTGAGCAGCTTTAACTTTATAAATTAAAGTCGGTTCTACTTGTATATTCGCCATCATCACATGGGTCCCTGGAGTCTTTAACTCTATCTCCATCCTTTGCAAGTCACACAAAATGGGTCTTTGCGTTAACAACATCGCACTCGTAAACGCATACGATCTTCTACTCAACGTATCAGCTATCACGTTCGCTTTCCCACGATGTTATTGAATGGTACGATCGTAATCTTCAACAGCTCGAGCCAACGTCTTTGGCGCATGTTACATTCGCTTTAGTTAAAGAAATATTTAACAGTTTTAGAAATGGGTTTTGTACTGGGGTCAATACAAAATTCGATTTCACGCTCTAGGGGTAGGCTAAGAAGTTTTCAAGAATACGTCAAGAAATTTATTAATAATAGAAATGTCATTCAAAACTGTGACTCTCGTCCAAGACTTGGATAACACGTCACATTGATACCTATTAATTTGTCACTGTTATTCACAACGTCCCCTACGGAAAGTTCGGCTTTGGTGCATTCCACACAAGAAAGTCAACAACGAAAGGACCGGGGCTCTTTACTTATGGCTTGATATGACAATGATTGAATTTAGTGGTTTGGTTGCTTGAATTCGCATAACAGGTTGGTTAGGAATATGAAAGCTAACAACCTTACACAAAGCATGATGAGTAGTTAACCAATCGATTCCTAAAATTGCATCAAAGGCAAGTATTTTCAAAGAGATAAGATTGACAGGTAACGTGAAAGTGACAATTTGAATTAAACAAGATTTATAAATAGTGGATGTAACGAAGGTTTCTCTCAATTGAGTTTAAACAGATAAATCAAAATCTAGCTTCTCCGAAGTTAAATTCAAACATTGAACATAACTAGGTGAAATAAAAGAGTGGGTAGAACTGGTATCTAATAAGGTATAAACTTCGTAAGAGTTTATCATTAACTTACCTGTAATAACTTCATTCAGGTTCCTCGACAAACGCTCTCACTTAAACTACTGGATTTAACTTTGCTATAGGGTACATTCCACCCTTAAGTGCTTCATCCCATTCCTGATCCATGATTTGAATCATTATTCTCCAATCCATATCGAATTTGGGTTGACCATTATGCACAGGGTAATTCCGAATTTGATGTTGGATTCTCCCAATTGTTGTCCAAAAAGAAAAATCCATTTCATCTATTTTGGCTTTATTGGATCGGACGTCTTTTTCTACAATATCTACATGTCGTGCGGCTTTTACCCATGCATCATATATTCTCCTTCGTTCAGTTGTTTCTGCTTTCATCAGAACTTTGATCATAGCATTCTCAGATTCCAACTCTAATATCTTATACTTTGCCAAATAGTACTTTTATTCAAGCATCGCACATCGGGTAACACAATTTCGAATGGTTTCATCTTTTTACTCCACGACCTCCTGCCGTTCTTCAGCCTGCTCTTCTAACTCATGAATACGATTTTGTAATGCTAAATTTTGATCATAAAATTCTACTAATAAATTCTCCGCAGGTTCCTCTTCTTCCTCTTCTTCCTCACTCTCAGCTGTTACCTCTGCAACTAGCTCGGGTTCAACTATTAGTTCTTCACGCACCACGTAGATATCTCTAATTTCTTCTTCGTCTGACATCACATTAACCTGGTTAGTGATTAAAGGTGTCTCAACGGTCTCATGTGCTTCATTGTTGATCCCAATATTTTTGGATGTCATTTTCAAATACTGCCACAAAATAAGGGTTAATTGACATGTAACATATTATCCATATACTATGACCGACCAATTAAATATCAAATAAACTTAGGTAGGTCATACTAGAGAAGGAATTCCCCGTCTCTCCCCTCCTAGTTCTATTCTCACATCCTAGCCAGGGATCATATCCCTAAGCTTTGATACCAACTGTGACTCCCCCAAAATTAGGTATACATCACCTATCTTGAGTCGCCAGATACATGGTACAAAATTCAAATATATGTTAATAATACAACTGTCGTGTACAATACGACAAAACATAAACTATGAGTTTGAATACAAATATTGTCTACTAGAGAGTATACAAACCCAAAAGGAGTCCTCATTATAATTATTATCACACTATTTCACAGAATAGTGAGGACTACTAATGCACCATCTAGGACCATCACTCCGTTCCCCGACTCGTCCCAGCTATATTCTCATTTCCTAAAGAGAACAGTGAAAGAAAGGGTGAGCTCAACTAGCCCAGTAAGAAATATTATGACTAAGATAATGCAGAATAAATTATCATTAGCCTTCAACAGTGTTAAACTGATAAAATATAACAAATATCAAGTTTAACTGCAGTGGAACAAGCAATCTATTAAACGAGTCAAGTAGAGAATAAAATCTACTATCTTTTATGATTCAAAAGTTTTTTTCATCACTTTTATCGCTGCGACTCAGCTTAATAAATAATCCACATCATCGAATCACCCCTGCACTACGGCCAAGGTGTAAGACCTCAAATTATTAATAAATAAAATTTAATTTTCTCTATATATTATTTTGAAATAATAAGGGTTGATTTGATTAATGTGGTTAGTTATGGGTAAAATGCGCAAATATTTCAAATAAACAAGTGGTTATAAAATACTCATTGTAGTCAGAGAATATTCGTTTGGTCGTGGAATATTCTTGCTGTCGGGAAATATTCGTACGACGGCGCAGCCTTGTGTGGGCCCCATAACGGAAAGCAATTGGATGAAGAAAACAACAAGTATAAGTTGTTATAAATAACAACACCGTTGTTACCGTTAATACTGTTGGAATACCCGGTGGTTAAAACACAGTAATACGCGTTGTTGAACAGTAGCACACGGTATTGCACCAGTTATTGATTCTTACGTAAGAAGGCATTACTCAATAATTTTTACAATAAGTACTGTTCAGTATTTTATTTTATTGATTCAAAAATTGCTGCGTTAATTTTTATATTACTATTATTTTAATAGTTATCACTACACAGTATTTTCCATTATCGAAGCAATAATTCATATTATCTGAATAATATTATTAGAAAACATTATTGGCAATGTCTAGAAAGTTCTGTCTAAGGAAAGGTTTGGTCACCTAATTGCGCGCCAGTAAGGAGAAATTCTTATTGGAAAGCCCCCTCTTTCCTAGGAACGGCCTGGTTGCCAGTACTGTGATTCTGTAATATTATTTGTGAATAATTAATTATTGATTAATATGATGATGAAAATATTAATTTTATGTGGATATAGATGGAGAAAATTTTTAAGGTGACAATTGTTAAAAATTGATATTTTATCTTTTCTAATAAAATAATATTTTATTATATTATTATTATATAATAATAGGGATATTTTTACAATGAATGTGGGATATATGAGTATATGAGGATGAGGAGTATTTTTGTTGCAAAAATTGTTTAAAACATGTTAAACATATCCGTGGGCCCATTTCTTGACTGAAATTTGATTATAGCCTGTAAAATCACCCGTTTATGGATTTCGGTCAATTTCTGTTTGGAATTTGGAAAAACTTTCTTCTGCAAAATTGTAGAGAATTGAATTTCCTATAAAAAGTCACGAGATTTGAATTTTCTGATAAAAGGGCTATTTATTATGAATTATTGAAGTTCTGAGGTTCCAGAATAATTGATTTTTGGAAGTTTAAAATATTTTTAGTTAGAAATTTTTTTTTGTTAAGAGTTGGAAATCAGCTGGTATGAGTACGTAGAAAATTTGATTATATATATTATTATTATATTAAATTTTCTGCTTTGGTGTTCTAATCAATTTCCTATAAATAGAGTGTTTAGGTTAGAATTGAAAATCACACCAGAAACTAAAGATTTCTCTCTCTATATATTGAGCGTATTTGTGAGTATTTTAGTACTTTGAGTATTGCTATACGGTGCAAGTTCTTTCAGCACTATATCCAGTATTCCAGTCAGAAGTACTATTTTTTCTGAGGTAAGGGATGTTATTTTCTTCTCAAATGATATTATTTCTTCAATATCATTATGCCAAAATATTGGTGGAAATTTTTATCAAATTTGGAACTTTTTCATGTCGGGGTTACTATTCATGGGTTACTATTCACGAGTTACTATTCACGAGTACTATTCACAAAGCATGATGATGTTTTTGTGAAATTTCTATATTTTGGTGTCGAAGTTACTATTCACGTATACGAAACTATTTACGTATACGACACTATTTACAGAAAAATTAAAATTTTCATTTTCGTCCAAAATATCTATTATGGATACTAGCTTTGATTGTATCCATGTTTTGATCATTCTTAAATTTTACTTCAGTATGATTATTTATGAAGTATTTTTGAACTCGGATTGTTTAAAGTACGAATTCATAATACTTGTTCTTTTGTTTCACTAGATTCGTTTTCTTTAAAATATTTTTCATCATCCTCAGTCCTAAATGATGATATAACTAAATATCTTTGGCCTGTAGTGCAAAGATGAATAATTTTCTGATGAATATCTTTGGCCTGTAGTGCAAAGACGAACAGGTGTTGAGATGAACATGACCAACAGATGAATATCTTTGGCCTGTAGTGCAGAGATGACTATTTGATTTATGATGTATATTGATTGATGTTACAGGGATAAAATATCGACGATGGACTTTTAAATTCATAGATGATAGTAGATTTCATTCTCTACTTAACTCTTCTAATGAATTGTTATTTCCGCTGCGAAGATTGATTTAAAACTGGTTGTCTATTGTATTCTATTAGATTTTTCCCTGTTGAGGACTAACGATAATTTGTTCTATATTATCTTAGTCATAATATACTTTACTGGGCTAGTTGAGCTCACCCTTTTCCTTGTTGTTCCATTTTTCTTCTCAGGAGGCGAGAATGTAGCGAGTACTAGTCGGGGTATGGAATGATGGTTCTAGAAGTGGTTCTAGTAGTCCTCACTATTTTATAAAATAGTGTATCAATAATTGTAATGAGGACTTATTTGAGTGTGGATATTGTCTAGATGACAATATTTTTATTTAAACTCACAGGTTTTATGTTGGATTAATAAAGTTGTAGTTGTTTCTATACCATGTATTTTGACGACTCAGAATGGGTGTTGTATACCTATTTTGGGGGCGTCACACAAGGATATTCTTTAGTATCACGACCACAATAATCCATGCACTACGGGCCAAGAATAATCATATTTTCATCAACGGTCCTGATCATGCCATAAAACAATTCATCTTTTCACTACGGCCAAAGAGAATCCATAGCCATAATCATACCAAAAACTGTCCATCAATGCACCACGAGCCAATGAGGACTTTTTTCACATCATTTATAACATTACGGTCATGATTATACCGAATAATCCCTGGTAATAATCATACAAAGTCCATCTATGTACAACAGGCCACAGATGACTTTCAACATAATATAAACATGAGGATGATGACAATGACTTAATAATTCAATAAAACAAGTTCAAGAATTAATTTATCAAGGAACTAATAACGTCCAAATTGTCAACATGATACTTCTTTGTAGAGTAAAATTCAAGAATGCTCAGAAGAATATTTCCATGAAAAGATACTGGATGAAGCGCAAATATCAAGGATATTCCACTAATTTCATGGAGTATAGAAGTCAAAACTTTAACCAACTGAATATAATAAAGAATAGAATAACAAAAGAAATCACCATGCATGCGGTACTTCGCATAGACAGGTTATTCCAATAGAATATTAATTAACGAAACCAGGTCAGGCGAAAATCACACCGACAGGATTTTCCATCAGAATAATAAAGAATGGAATAACAACAGAAATCACCATGCATGCGGTACTTCGCATAGACAGGTTATTCCAACAGAATATTAATAAAGACTGAACCAGGTCTGGCGTAAAATGCACAGACAGGATATTCCAACAGAATAATAATAAAGACGGAACCAGGTCCGGCGTAAAACACACAGACAGGATATTCCAATAGAATAATAAAGACTAAATAATAGAAGAATGTCACCAAGTATAGGGTAGCCCGCGTATACAGGTTATTTCAACAGAATAATAAAGAATAGAATAATATAAGTTCTCTTCATGAATACAAAAGAATAACACCTCTTACGAGTACAATATATAATATTCCTTACCATAAGAAAAAGAGTACTGGATATATAAGTAGTGAAGTAGCAGAATACATTCTTCTTTTTCTCTATAGTTTATCTCTCTAGAGTTTCAGTGAATTCGTAAGAAAATAATGAAGGAATGAGCTTCTATTTATAGAAAAATGGACTACATAGTAACTAACACATGAACGGTCTAGATTGATTTACTTTAATCTGACGGTCCATATTTAAAGCAAAAAATTTTAAATAAAATATAATATATTCTATTTATAATCTAATAAAACGAATAACTTTATAAAAGATTTTACTATACAAACACTATGCATAATAAAATATAATATATTTTAATTATTGTCTAATTAAATAGATAACTTTATAAAAGTATTCTGTTTTATATAAAAAGATTTTACTATGCAAAACACTATGCATTCACTATGCAAACACTATTCATAATAAAATATAATATATTCTAATTATTATCTAATAAAATAGATAACTTTATAAAAGTATTCTGTTTTATATAAAAAGATTTTACTATACAAAATACTATGCAGGCACTATGCAACACTATGCATAATAAAATATAATATATTCTATTTATAGAATAATTTTATAAAAGTATTCTGTTTTATATAAAAAGATTTTACTATGCAAAACACTATGTAGACACTATGCAATAATATGCATAATAGAATATAATATATTCTATTTATAGAATAACTTTATAAAAGTATTTTGTTTTATTACATTAATAATACCAATAAAACAAAACTGAGTGACTTATCATGTAAGCATTAATAATCAATACTGTGTGCTACTATGCAACCACGCGTATTACTGTACTTTTAACACCGGGTGTTTCAACAGTTAACGGTAAAATTTTCGCCGTTATTTTCATAAAGTATTTTTGTCATTTTCTCAATCCGATAATAATTTTGTTACGGGGTCCACCAATGATGTACCGTCGTAAGGATATTCCCCGACAAAAAGAATATTCCCCGACCAATCGAATAATATATAACAACTTGCGTACTTTGAAAATTTTATAAATATTACCCACAACTATAACATTATATCAAATCCACACCATAATATTCAAAAAATTATTTCGAGAAAATTAAATATTTATTCATAAAATCTGGGGTCTCACATGATCTGTTGTTTGATAGCTTTGACCCGTAGTGCGAAGATGGACAGGTGTATGACATGATTATGACCACTAGTGATACTAACGAATATCCTTGGTCGTAGTGCATGGATAATTCAATGATGTGATTGGTAGGATCATGACCATTAGTTAACAGTTGAATGTCTTTGGCCATAGTGCACTGACAGGCAATTGATTGGTATGATCATGACCATTGGTTTTATAGTTGAATATCTTTGGCCCGTAGTGCAAAGATAGACAATTGATTGGTATGATCATTGTTATTACATTTGAATATCTTCAGCCTTTGGGGTAAGGATATTGAGTAAACATTTTATTTAGCCTTTGTGGCAAGAAGGAACTATTAATTCACATTATTATAAATATGAATTGTGAATTTAACTAACATCTTTGGTGGTTCAGGTGAAGACAAGTGATGAAAGTTCTCTTTGTCTTGAGTATAACAAAAAATGTTGATGAGTAGTACAGGAATAAAATATCAACGATGGACTTTTAATCTAGAAGAGATAGTAGATATTATGTCCTACTTGACTCTTCTAATGGATTGCTTGTTCCGCTGCAGTTAAACTTGATGTCTGTTATATTTTATAAGTTTAACATTGTTGAAGGCTAACGATAAATTATTCTGCATTATCTTAGTCATGATAATTCTTACTGGGCTAGTTGAGCTCACCCTTTCTTTCATTGTTCTCTTCCAGAAATGAAAACGTAGTTGGGACTAGTCGGGTAACGGAGTGATGGTCCAGATGATAGCATTAGTAGTCCTCACTATTCTGTGGAATAGTGTGACAATAAATGTAATGAGGACCCCATTGAGTGTGGATATTTTCTAGATGACAATATTCTTATTAAAACTCACAGCATATGTCTTGTCGTATTCTACACGACAGTTGTATATTTAAGATTGTATTTGTATTATGTACCACGTATCTGGCGACCCAAGATGGGTGATGTAGAACCAATTTTTGGGGGCGTCACAGTTGGTATCAAAGATTAGGGATATGATCCCTGGCTGAGATGTGAGACAAGAACTAGGAGGGGAGAGACGGGGAATTCCTTCGCTAGTATGACCTACCTAAGTTTATTTGTTATTTAATTGGTCGGTCAAAATATAGGGGTATTATGTGGTATGTCAATTAACCCTTATTTTGAAACTATATTCTAGAATGATATTTGAAATACAGGAGATGAGAAATGGAAATCATGACAGAGAGGAAATAATCGAGAAGGTACAATATGAAAAGAAAGTAAGGTATTCTCATCTCTTCGAATATCAGGTACGTAGGTAAATTTTGAGGGCAAAATTTCATAAGGAGGGAGATTGTGAGACCCCGAATTTTATGAAATAAAAGTATTCAATTTTTCTATTTTGGTAAATAATTAAATTGATAAAATTTTAAAGTTAAGGGTGATATGTGAAAATTTTTCAAAGTAGACAAGTTGTCATAAAATACCCGGTTACTATTTACTCTAGTATTGTTCACTCGAGTATTTAGGACACTTTTTGTGTCATAGTACTATTCACGAGTTATTATTCACGAGTTACTATTCACGGGTTACTATTCACCTATATTACTATTCACTCAAATATTATTCACTCGGGTATTTGGAGTATTTTTTGTGTCGGAGTACTATTCACGGGTTATTTTTCACCCGGTTACTATTCACTCTAGTATTGTTCACTCGGGTATTTGGGACACTTTTGTGTCGGGGTACTATTCACATGATACTATTCACGAAGTACTATTCACGGGATACTATTCACCCAAAAAATATATTTCTTTTCGGTCTAAATCATTTTTTTGTACAATATTATTCCATTAGGAGATGTGCTAATTTTTTAGACCATTGGTTGAAATTATAATAGTAAATCAATATGGATCGTTGGTTTAAAGTTTTAATAGTAAAATCTTTTTATATAAAACAGAATACTTTTATAAAGTTATTCTATAAATAGAATATATTATATTCTATTATGCATAGTATTTTGCATAGTAAAATCTTTTTATATAAAACAGAATACTTTTATAAAGTTATTCTATAAATAGAATATATTATATTTTATTATGCATAGTGTTGCATAGTATTTTGTATAGTAAAATCTTTTTATATAAAACAGAATACTTTTATAAAGTTATTCATTTTATTAGATTATAAATAGAATATATTATATTTTATTTAAAAGATTTTTGTTTTAAATATGGACCGTCCAATTAAAAGTAAATCAATCTGGACCGTTCATGAATTAGTTACTATGTAGTCCATTCTCCTATAAATAGAAGCTCATTCCTTCATTATTTCTTACGAATTCACTGAAACTCTATAGAGAGAAACTATAGAGAAAGTTCTTCTTCTATAATTTTGAGTGTATTTCTTTAGAGTTTAAAAAAGCTTTGAGCGTAGTACAGGTTTCTTCGAGTATATCCTCGCTCTACCAGTCGGAATACTCTTCTTTCAAAAGTAAGGGATATTATTATTATAGTAAGGGATATTATTTGTTGTACTCGTAAGGGATATTATTTGTTATACTCGTAATGATTATTATTTCTTTTGTATTCATGAAGAGAACTTCTGTTATTCCATTCTTTATTATTTTGTTGGAATAACCTGTATACGCGGACTACCATATACTTGGTGAAATTCTTCTGTTATTTCATTCTTTATTATTATGTTGGAATAACCTGTTTATGCGAAGTACCGCATACATGGTGAAATTCTTCTATTATTTTGTTCTTTATTATTCTGTCAGAATATCCTGTCTGTGCGTTTACGCATGGCCTAGTTCTATTATTTATTATTCTGTTGGAATAACTTGTCTTTGCAATCTATCGCATGCATGGTGAATTCTGTTGTTATTCCATTCTTATTTATTCTGTTGGAATATCATGTCTACGCGATTACGCATGACCTGGTTCCATTATTTATTATTCTATTTGAATAACATGTCTGTGCGAATTACGCACGCATGGTGAAATTCTTCTTTTATTCCATTCTTTATTATTATGTTGGAATAACCTGTCTATGCGAAGTAATGCATACATGGTGAAATTCTTTTATTATTCCATTCTTTATTATTATGTTGGAATAACCTGTCTATGTGAAGTACTGCACACATGGTGAAATTCTTTTATTATTCCATTCTTTATTATACTGTTGGTTATTGGTTTTACAGTTGTATGTCTTTGGCCAGTAGTGCAAAGATGATCTGTTGTTTGATAGCTTTGACCCGAGTGCAAAGATGGACATGTGTATGACATGATTATGACCACTAGTGATACTAACAAATATCCTTGGTCGTAGTGCATGGATAATTCAACGATGTGATTGGTAGGATCATGACCATTAGTTAACAGTTGAATGTCTTTGGCCGTAGTGCACTGACAGGCAATTGATTGGTATGATCATGACCATTGGTTTTATAGTTAAATATCTTTGGCCCGTAGTGCAAAGATAGACAATTAACTAGTATGATCATTGTTATTACATTTGAATATCTTCAGTCTTTGGGGTAAGGATATTGAGTAAACATTTTATTAAGCCTTTGTGGCAAGAAGGAACTGTTAATTCACATTATTATAAATATAAATTGTGAATTTAACTAACATCTTTGGTGATTCAAGTGAAGACAAGTGATGAAAGTTCTATTTGTCTTGAGTATAACAAAGAATTGTTGATTAGTAGTACAGGAATAAAATATCAACGATGGACTTTTAATCTAGAAGAGTTAGTAGATATTATGTTCTATTTGACACTTCTAATGGATTGCTTGTTCTGCTGCAGTTAAACTTGATGTCTGTTATATTTTTTAAGTTTAACACTGTTGAAGGCTAACAATAAATTATTTTGCATTATCTTAGTCATGATAATTCTTACTGGGCTAGTTGAGCTCACCCTTTTTTTCATTGTTCTCTTCCTAAAATGAGAACGTAGCTGAGACTAGTCGAGGAACGGAGTGATGGTCCAGATGATAGCATTAGTAGTCCTCACTATTCTGTGAAATAGTGTGACAATAAATGTAATTAGGACCTCATTGAGTATGGATATTGTCTAGATGACAATATTCTTATTAAAACTCACATCATATGTCTTGTCGTATTCTACACGACAGTTGTATATTTAAGATTGTATTTGTATTATGTACCACGTATCTGGCGACCCAAGATGGGTGATGTAGAACAAAATTTTGGGGGTGTCACACCTCGCTCCAACTGAATTTTTTATCTTTTTGAGTCAACTGAGTTAATGGAGTAGCGATTCGAGAAAATCCTTCCACGAACCTCTGATAATAACCAGCTAAACCCAAAAGCAATGTACTTTGATTACTGACTTAGGTTACTCCCAGCATTGAATTGCTTCAATCTTTGTCGGGTTAACAAATATTCCATGATTTGATATCACATACCCAAGGAATGCTACTTCCTCGAGCCAGAACTCGCATTTCTTCAACTTGGCATATAACTTATTTTTACGAAGCTTTTGGAGTATCAGCCTCAAGTGTTGTTCATGATCTTCACGGCTTTTAGAGTAAATGAGGATGTCATCAATAAAGATGACCACAAAGTGATCCAAATATTCCTTGAATACTCGGTTCATAAAATCCATGAATGCAGCAGGAGCATTAGTCAATCCAAAAGACATGACTAGGAATTCGTAATGCCCGTACCAAGTTCTGAAAGCAGTCTTTGGAATGTCATCAGTTCTAATCTTCAACTGAAGATATCCAGAACGAAGATCGATCTTTGAAAATAATTTGGCGCCTTACAACTGGTCAAACAGATCATCAATACGAGGCAACGGGTACCTATTTTTGATGGTGACGTGATTCAACTCCCGATAATCAATACACAGTCGCATACTTCCATCTTTATTCTTCACGAATAGAACAGGAGCACCCCAAGGAGACATATTAGGTCGAATGAAATGGATATCTAACATTTCCTGTAGTTGGGTTTTTAACTCCTGAAGTTCAATAGGAGCCATTCGATATGGGGCTTTGGAAATGGGTTTTGTACTGGATTCAAGGTTGATACAAAATTCAATTTCACGCTCTGCGGGTAGGCCAGGAAGTTCTTCAGGGAATACGTCAAGAAATTTATTAACAATAGAAATATCATTCAAATCTGACGTATTTTTATTTAAATCCTTGACATGGGCTAAGAAAGCTTGACATCCGTTTTTCAATAAACGAATAGCTTTATGGTTTGATATGATAGTGATTAACTTTAGTTTTTTGGTTGCTTGAATTCGCATAATAGGTTGGTTAGGAATATGAAAGCTAACAACCTTAAGAAAATAATCAATTTTTGCATGATGAGTAGTTAACCAATCAATCTCTAAAATCACATCAAATGCAAGTATTTTTAAGGAAATAAGATCGACAGGTAACGTGCAGTTACCGATAAGTCAAAGTATAATTTCTCTGGAGTCAAATTTAAACGTTGAGCGTAAGTAGGATAAATAAAAGAATGGGTAAAAACGGTATCAAATAAGGTATATATTTCACAAGAGTTTATAATTAGCTTACCTGTGATCACCTCGTTCGGATTCCTCGCTTTTTGGGAGGTTACGACAAACGCTCTCCCTTGAACTACCGATTTTGTCTTATCTGGGACAGTCTTTGATGCCTCCATCCCAGCTGGACTTGACTTCGGTGCACGACAAAATCTGGCAAGGTGACAATCTCTTTCGCAATTATAACACTCTTTGGATTGCTGCGTATAGTTTAGACTGATGTGTCCCTCCCCTCCGCATTTATAATATACGTCCGACAGTCGTTCTCCTTCCTTAACAACAGGTGTTGGTGCTGACGTCTTTCCATCATTATTGAATTTCCTCTTCTTAAAATTTCCACTTCTATTTTCTTGGCCATGATTACCACCGAAGTGGTTACCATTTCTGGCATATTGATTCCCTCCACGTTTGTTGTCACCGCTTCGATGACTGCTACCACTGGTATTATCATTTTGACGGCTACTCTCTCTTGGTTGGGTTGACTCGTTCTCGCTCTCCAATAACTGAGGCTTATTTACAACATCTGAATACAAACATAGTTTGTGAGAAATTAAGTATTGACGTATCTCGGGTTTCAAACCTCTTAGAAACATCCACGTCATTCTCTCCTCATTATCAACTAAGTGGGACACAAACCGGGATAACTCGGCAAACTTAGCTTCGTACTGTGACACGATCATATTGTTCTGCTACAGCTTGATAAACTCTACCTCCTTTATGTGACGAATACTTTCGGGAAAGTACTTATCGTTGAATAGTTCTTGAAACTTCTCCCAAGACATCTTTAGTGCAGCAGGTTGAGTACGCTTTTCTGATTTCCACCAGTAATCTGTCTCTCCTCGCAACATAAAGGTGGAAAAAGGAACCTTTTGCTTCTCGGAGCATCCCAGGACATCAAATATCTTGGTGATCTGCTTTATCTACGTCTCCGCCTTAAGTGATTTTAGCTCTCCAATAAACTCCGGTGGTCCCAACTCCTTAAACTGTTTAGCGGTGACTGTCCGAGAGTTACCAGTGTTTCCACTTGCATTTTGAATAGAAGTCGTTCTTACCTGATGTTGCATGAATTGCACAAAGCCTCTGAACATCCCATCGTTCATCATTTGGTCAGCGTTGTTATTTTCCTGAGGATTATTGTCATCCTAATGCACATTATCCTGGGTATTGATCGTTGGTGACTCAACGGTCTCATGTGCTTCACTGCTTATCTCAACATTTTCGGATGGCATTTTCAAATACTGCCACAAAACAAAGGTTAATTAACATGTCACATATTATCCCTATACTTTGACCGACCAAATAAATACCAAATAAACTTAGGTAGGTCATACTAGCGAAGGAATTTCCCGTCTCTCCCCTCCTAGTTCTAGTCTCACATCTCAGCTAGGGATCATATTCCTAAGCTTTGATACCAACTGTGACGCCCCCAAAATAGGTTTACGTCACCCATTTTGAGTTGCCAAATACATGGTACAAAAATCAAATACAAACTTCTTTTATACAATACGATAAAAGCATAGCTTAGAGTTTTTACACGAATATTGTCTCATAGACAGTATTCAAACTCAAATGAAGTCCTCATTATATTTATTTTCACACAATTTCATCAAATAGTGAGGACTACTATAGCCACCATTTCGGACCGTCACTCTGTTCCCCGACTAGTCCCAACTACGTTCTTATTTCCTGAAGAGAACAATGAAAGCAAAAGGGTGAGCTTAACTAGCCCAGTAAGAAATATTATGACTAAGATAATGCAGAATAAATTATCGTTAGCCTTCAACAGTGTTAAACTGATAAAATATGATAAACGTCAAGTTTAACTGTAGCGGAACAAGCAATCCATTAGAAAGTCAAATAGAGTATGATATCTACAATCTTCTATGATTTAAAAAGTTTATCATCAATTTTATCACTGAGACTCAGCTTAATAAATAAATCACATCATCGAATCATCACTGCACTACGGTCCAAGGATATTCATGTAATCATCAATGGTCATGATTATTTCGAATAATCCCTGGTCATAATCATACCAATAACTGCCCATCAATGCACTACAAGCCAATGAGAATTTTTACCACATCATTTGTGTAAAACCCCAAATTATTAATAATTGAAATTTAATTTCCTCTGTTTATCATTTTGAAATAGTAAGGGTTGATTTGATTAATGTGGTTAGTTATGGGTAAAATGAGCAAATATTTCAAATAAACAAGTGGTTATAAAATACTCATTGTTGTCGGGGAATATTTGTTTGGTCGTGGAATATTCTTACTATCGGGGAATATTCGTACGACGGCACAGCCTTGTGTGGGCCCATAACGAAAAGCGATTGGATGAAGAAAACGACAAGTATAAGTTATTTATAAATAACGGCGCAGTTGTTACCGTTAATACTGTTGGAATACCCGGTGGTTAAAACACAGTAATACGCGTTGTTGCATAGTAGCACACGGTATTGCACCAATTATTGATTCTTACGTAAGAAGGCACTACTCAATAATTGTTACAGTAATTACTGTTAAGTATTTTATTTTATTGATTCAATAATTAATGCGTTGATATTTTATATTACTGTTGTTTCAATAATTGTCACTACACAATATTTTCCATTATCGAATCAATAATTTATATTATCTGAAAAATATTATTAGAAAACATTATTAGCAATGCCTAGTAAGGAGAAATTATTATTGGAAAGCCCCCTCTTTCCTGGGAATGGCCTGGTTGCCAGTACTGTGATTCTATAATATTATTTGTGAATAATTAATTATTAATTTATATGATGAGGAAAATATTTATTTTATGTGGATATAGATGGAGAAAATTTTTAAAGTGACAATTGTTAAAAAATTGATATTTTATCTTTTCTGATAAAATAATATTTTATTATATTATTATAATAGAATAATGATGATATTTTTACAATTATTGTGGAATATATGAGTATATGAGGAGGAAGAGTATTTTTGTTCCATTAAATGATTAACACATATTTTGTGTGTCGGTGGAGCCCATTTCTTGACTGAAATTTGATTATAGCCTGTAAAATCGTCCGTATATAAATTTCGGTCAATTTCTGTTTGGAATTTGGAAAAACTTTCTTCTGTAAAGTTGTAGAGAATTGAATTTCCTATAAAAATTTGCGAGATTCGAATTTTCTGATAAAAGGGCTATTTATTATGAATTATTGAAGTTTAGAAGTTCTGAAATAATTGATTTTTGGAAGTTTTATTTATTTTTATTAATAAAAACGTTTTTTATATGTTGTGGGCATCTTTAACATGTGCATGGTGGCTGAATTCAGACTCAAGATGTGGGCGTATGAATTTTGTTTATATATAATATTATTATATTTAATTTTCTATTTTGGTGTTCTAACCAATTTCCTATAAATAGGGTGCTTAGGTTAGAATTGAAAATCACACCAGAAACTAAAGATTTCTCTCTCTTTCTCTCTCTATAATATCGAGCGTATTTTGTGAGTAATTTAGTACTTCGAGTATTGATATACGGTGCAAGTTCTTTCAGCACTATATCCAGTATTCCAGTCAGAAGTACTATTCTTTCTGAGGTAAGAAATGTTATTTTATTTGAAAATGATATTATTTCTTCAATATCATTATGCCGAAATATTGGTTGGAAATTTTTATCAAATTTAGAACTTTTTCATGTCGGGGTTACTATTTATGAGTTACTATTCACTAGTTACTATTCATGAGTACTATTCACAAAGCATGATGATATTTTTTGTGAAATTTCTATCTTTTAGTGTCGGAATTACTATTTACGTATACGGCACTATTCACGTATACGGCACTATTCACGAATACGACACTATTCATAGAAAAATTAAATTTTCTTTTCTGTGTCCAAGATTGTCTGTTATGATTCCTATCTTTGATTGGACATATGTTTTGGTCTTCATTCTTGAATTTTACTCCACTCTGATTATTTATGAAGTATTTTTGAACTTGGATTGTGTAAAGTACGAATCCTTAATATTTGTTCTTTTGTTTCACTGGATTAGTTTCCTTTAAAATATTTTTCATGATCCTCAGTCCTAAATGATGATATTACTGAATATCTTTGGCCTGTAGTACAAAGATGAATGATTTTATGATGAATATCTTTGGCCCGTAGTGCAAAGATGAACAGGTGTTTAGATAAACATGACCAACTGACGAATATCTTTGGCCCGTAGTGCAAAGATGAACAGGTGTTGAGATGAACATGACCAACTGATGAATATCTTTGGCCTGTAGTGCAAAGATGACTATTTGATTCAAGATGTATATTGATTGATGTTACAGGGATAAAATATCGATGATGGACTTTTAAATTCATATATAGAAGATAGTAGATTGCATTATCTACTTAACACTTCTAATGAATTGTTGTTTTCGCTGCAGTTGTTGATCTAAAACTTGTTGTCTATTGTATTCTATCAGATTTTTTCTTGTTGAAGACTAAGGATAATTTGTTGTACATTATCTTAGTCATAATATTCTTTACTGGGCTTAGTTGAGCTCACCATTTTTCCTTTTTGTTCCATTTTTCTTCTCAGGAGGCGAGAATATAGCGGGAACTAGTTGGGGTGTGGAGTGATGGTTCAAGACAGTTGTTTTAGTATTCCTAACCATTTTGTAATATAGTGTATCAATAATTGTAATGAGAACTTATTTGAGTGTGGATATTGTCTAGAAGAAAATATTTGTATTTAAACTCAAAGTTTATGTGTTGTCGTATTTTGCACGATAATTGTATTAATGAAGTTGTAGTTGTTTCTGTACCATGTATTTGACGACTCAGAATGGGTTGGATGGAACGGACCTATTTTGGGGGCGTCACAGTTTGTAACATTACGGTCATGATTATACCGAATAATCTCTGGTCATAATCATACCAATCAATAGTACATCTATGCACGTAAGCCACAAATGACTTTTATCACAATATAAGCATGAGGATGATGACAATGATATAAGAATTCAATTAAAAGAAAGCAAAGGATAAATTTTTAAAGATTTATAACTTTATTTATCCAGAATTCAATAATGTCCAAATTATCAACTTGATACTGCTTTGTGGAGTAAAATTCAAGAATAATATTGTATCAAAAATGATTTGGACAGCAAAGAAATCAATTTTTTGTCATGAATAATTCCCCGGGTGAATAATACTCGAGTGAATAGTACCCCATGCATAGTACTTTGGGAATAGTACCCCATGAATAGTACTCGTGAATAGTACTTCATGAATAGTACCTGTGAATAGTACTTTTTGAATAGTACTGTCGTAAATAGTACTTTATGAATAGTACCGTAAAAATGAATACTACTCATGGACAATACTCCGGCATGAAAAGCTTAAAATTTAACAAGAATGTGTAGAAAATATCCTTGTGAAACGATATTTGATGAAGCGCAAATTTTAAGGATATTCTACTAATTTTACGGAGTATAGAAGTAATACTTTAACAAAATGAGGGTATAATCAGGAATACGAGACGAAATAATATTACTCACATACTACATAGTATGGAAGAAAATATTATTCCTATGAATACTGAACAAAATAATATCTCTTACCTTAGAAGAAGACTGGATACTGAAATAGTGAGGTAGCAGACTTCTCTTCTACTTTCTCTCTAAAGCTTCTCTCTCTAAAGCTTCTCTTTCTATAATTTCTCTTTTGAGTCTTAGTGAATTGGTGAAAATGAAAGAAGAATGAGCTTCTATTTATAGGAAAACATAGTTTCGATAATTGCACGTTTTGGGGCTCAAAATATTACAGTATAATACCTTCATCTTTTCTTTTATTTTTAATTTAGTCCTGTAAGTATTATCAAACTTGCACCACCTCCCCTAATAGTACATCATGTGAATCAATAGTACAATCATGTGAATAAATAGTATAATCATGTGAAAAAAATTAATTACAGTATAGTACATTCATATATACCTCTATTTTTTATTTAGTCATGCAAGTATTATCAATCTTGCACCACCTCCCCTAATTGTACATGCATGTGAATCAATAGTACACACATGTGAACAAATAGTTATAAGCATGTGAATTAATAGCAATTAATTTCTCATTTATCCGATTAATTACCCGATTTGTCAATATAACCTCCAAACATCCACTATTATCGAAATAAATGTTGATTTCCACTAACACTAATAATCCCAACACAATAAAAATATCAATTTCATCTTTAATCAACACGAACTTATTCATCATTAATATTATAACTCACATTATTTAACAACCAAGTCATTCCCAGGAAAGAGGGGGCTTTCCGATAAGGATTTCTCCCTATTGGCGCGCAATTAGGTGACCAAACCTCTCCTTGACAAAACTTTCTAGACATTGTCAATATTGTAAATAATAATATGAATAACTTTGTCGTCTCAATTATTGATTTAATAATATAAGATATTATGCAGATGATAGTGTGACAATAATTGAATCAATAATATGAGAGATATTATGCAGCAATTATTGTAGCAATAATTGAGTATAACTGAGTGACTTCTCATGTAAGCATCAATAATCAATATTGTTGGGAGAATGCATAGCATGATTTGATGTTTTAATATGCTTGTGATTATTGTAAGGTCCTTAATTGAATTTATGTACAAGGACTTAGTGATGGAAAGACCAAGATTGTTAAGCTGATCTAAGCTTTCAACGTGTATCATTCTGTTCTAGAATGTATAGATAGAAAGATCAAAATTGTTAGGTTGATCTTATGATGTAATAGATAGGCTTGTCTGATCGTCGAGCACTGCACCAGAAGTCGTAGTCTGCCAGGAGAGTCAGAGTCAACTCGGGAGCTATCGAGGCAGAATAAGAGTATGCAAGATAGTGAGATCTCAGAGTTCGTAGACTTCCAGGGGAAACGAAGAAGGATCGTAGTGTGTCGAGAAGAGCCTCCTCGGGATCGTAGTGTACTGAGGAAGTCATGTTCTGAATCCTAGAGACAGACTGCCTATTATAAGCCGAACGACAATCTGCCGAAGCTAAGTATGAAATGCACTGTACGCTCAGAGTCGTAGAGTCTAGCGATGCCAAAGTCAAAGACAAGGATCGTAGACCACACTCTGCGATCGTAGAGTCCACTGAACAAATGCAGAGATCGTAGTCGGACAAGATCAGATGAAGACAACAAGCTCAAGTCAGCGATCGCAGAGTGGACTCAACGTTCACCAAGCTAACTCTCCTATTGTAGTATACTGAAAGGAACATTAAGTTTACAAGTCAGCGATCGTAGAGTGGACTCAACGTTCACCAAGCTAACTCTACGATCGTAGTGTGCAGAGTCAACAACACGAGCAAGTAAAGATCGTAGTGTGCTCTCGGGATCGTAGAGTCAACAACACGATCTGAATCGTAGAGTACAACAATCCAAAACGTAGAGCAACATCTGTCATGTCAGAAAACGTTAAAGCCTCATGAGTTGTTAATTCAACAATACGAGGAATGGAATCCTAGATGCTGCAGTGCCCATCAGTCCCAGAATAAATGAAATATCCTTAGTATGCAACAAAGAAGCGTATTGAAGAAGCTAAGGATAGTACTATGAATGAAAGGGACAAAACACCTTTTCAGGTGGTAGGTGAAAAAGCAGCCTGCGGTGTCAGTGGTCCAGAATGCAGAATTCAGAAGATGTGCAGAAATGTCTCCATCACAGTACAGAAAATTCAAATGCATTTAATGCCACAACGGATGGATTCAACGGATAGTTTTCAACATCACATATATACAGATCAGACAGATGAAAGAGAAAAAGGCAAGTATAAACATTCAACGTGAAGAACTCTCTAAGGCTCAACTCTACGATCTGAGATATTAAAAAAAGCTTGCTCAGCTACTCAGCTATTACGAACCAGAGCTTACACAGCAAACTGAGTAGCAACCTTCAGAACGCAACAACAACAATCATCAATCAACTGAAGAAGTATACCAAGTCTGCTGGACTTGAAGAGTTCGTAGTGAACTGTAAGAAAGCCAAGTCTGCTGGACTTGAAGAGTTCAAAAGTGAACTAAAAAAGTTCCTAGACTGCTGGTCTAGAAGGAATCTGTGTGATTCAGAAGATTGTATAAGACATCCTTAGTGGATATCCTACTCGTTGAGTAGAAGAGTGGACTAGGAGCTTTGAGTGCTCCGAACCACTTAAAAACAACTGTGTCGTTTACATTCATGCTATAACTGCTATAAATGCTATATCTGCTATAACTGCCTTACTCGCTCATAACTCCATTGCTTGGTAAAGAAGATTAAAACAAACATTAATTCCGCAAAGTTTTAATAATTATCTAAGAACAAGTTAAAACGAAAAGATTTTCAAATATCTATTCAACCCCCCCCCCTTCTAGATAACTTGTGCCTACTAGGGACTAACAATTGGTATCAGAACAGGTTCTATTTTACAGCTTACACGCTTTAGTAGATCCAATGGCACTCGTACCAAGCGAATCCAGGACCGGGAGAGGCAGCAAGCCACCAATGTGCAACAAGGATAAATTTGCGAACTGGAAAGTCAGGATGCAAGCTTACATGGACTCAATAGATGAAGATCTATTTGAGACTGTTCTTAATGGGCCCTATATACCAACAAAGCTTGCACCAACCATTGACGATCCAAACAGAGTACAAATAAAAGTAAAAGAAGAATGGACAGACACAGAGAAGAGAGCTGTCCAACTTGACAAAAAGGCGAAGAACATCCTGTTCCAATCCTTAGAGGACGATCTGTTTGAAAATGTTGTAAACAGCAAAACAGCTAAGGAGGTTTGGGAAGCACTGCTGATTATGCACGAAGGAACTGAAGAAGTTAGAGAGAACAAACAGTCTCTTCTAATACAGCAGTACGAAATGTTTGCTCATGTGCAAGGCGAAAATGTAACTGCCACTTATGAAAGATTCAACATTCTGCTCAACTCTCTACGAGCATATGGAAAGATCTATCCTAACAAAGATCTGACCATAAAGTTCATGAGAGCTCTACCGAGCAAGTGGGATGCAAAGACCACTGCAATAAGAGAGTCAAAGAATCTTAATGAGATGACAGTTCAATAACTGTATGGCAATCTCCTGACATACGAGCTGGAGCTAACCCAACGTGCTGAAACCCTTTCAGAAGGAAGAAGAAAAGACAAGGGTGTTGCTCTCAAGGCAAATGAAGGTGCATCAAAAGTCATCACTGAGACTGACGATGATGATGAAGACGATGATGATGACTTTGCTATGCTGATAAAGAGACTAAGAAGGTTCATGCGACAAGGCAGAATCGGCAAGCCAAGGAAAGTCAGCAACTACGTCAGCCAGGAACAAATAAATGATTTATGCTACAACTGCAAGAAACCTGGTCATTTCATTGCCAACTGCAACAAGCCTATCAAAGAAGAGCTAAAGAAGAAATCCAAGGCAAAGAAAGAATACAAAGGAACCAAGAGGCCTCAGAAAAGAGACAAAGGCCTGGTTGCCGGAGGATCGTGGAGTGATTCAGATAACGACTCAAATGCAGACTCCGGAGATGAGGAAGAACCACATATGGCCAATCTGTGCTTAATGGCCAAACATGCAAAGGATAAACAAAGCCTAAACATACATGATGTAAGTATCGATGAGGTATTTGATTTTAATTCTCCTGATGTAGATATAAGTGACTTAAGAACTGCTTTGCATGGCATAACCACTGATCTACATCAATACATGAAGTGGTTCAGAGTCTTGTCTAAAGATCATTCTCTTCTTGAAGAGGAGAAGAAGAAAGTTCAAGAAGAGCTTGAAACAGCCCTTCTAAGTACTAATCTTCTCTCCAAGCTTGAAGTTGAGAATGAAACTTTGAAACAGACAAACACACATCATGCTCAAAGAGAGTCTATGCTAACCTCTAAAATTGAGGATCTAGAGAAGACTATCTCTGCATGGAATAGATCCACATCTTCCATGGATTGCCTGCTCTCTAGTCAGAAAAGCGCATTCAACAGAACGGGCTTAGGCTTTGGGGAATCCATCTCAGAGCTAAGTATGGAAAAGACAATGGAAACTAGCACCAGTAATGTCTCAAGTTTTGGTAGAGGCATTGCTTGTGTGAAATCCTCACAGTTGAAAGAACCAGTTCAACCTTGTTCCACTGTCTCTAGTTATACTCAGAGAAGTAAAGGATCTCACGCTGGTCTGGGTTTCATCAAGGAAAAGAGTAACCCAACCTCTACTTACCAACCTCGAAGAATCGTAGAGTCAAACAAAATCAACTCTACGAATCAACTGGGAAGGTACAGTAGAGGTAAAGCACACTCATCACTATTTATGAAACCTAAGGACACGTGGAAGAAAGAGAGTCAGTTTAACAGAAGGTTAACTAAGGAACCATACAAGTCCAAGTGGAAGATGAATCACCACACACACACAGGCATGCATTATAATAGATGCTTCATATGCAATAAATATGGTCATAGGGCCACAAAGTGTTATTATAATTCCATGCATGTGAGACCCAAGATTAGACAAATTTGGGTCCCCAAAGGCACTAACAAAGAAGGACCCATGCAAATATGGGTACCAAAATGAAGGTTCAAATGTTTTGACAGGAAAAGAGCTCCACGTCCTCAACATGGTATCTGGACAGTGGTTGCTCGAGGCATATGACAGGAAACAAAGCTCTACTATTCAACTATGTAGAAAAGGAGGGTCCCTCAGTCATCTTTGGAGATAATGGTACTGGCAAGACAAGAGGCTATGGCTCAGCCGGAAATGGTGTGATATCATTCAGTAAAGTGGCCTATGTGGAAGGTCTGCAGCACAACCTTCTAAGCATTAGTCAACTCTGCGACAAGGGACATCAAGTAACATTCATCAATAATCAATGTCAAGTCAGAGATTTGAAGACATCTGCAGTAAAGCTAACAGGAACAAGAGAAGGAAATGTCTACACAGTAAATCTTGGACAACTAAGCTCAGACGAGATAATATGTTTTCTAGCTAAAGCTTCTGAAGAGATGAACTGGCTATGGCATCGAAGATTATCCCATCTCAACTTTAAAAGCATGTCCAAACTGGCATCAAAAGATCTCGTGGCTGGCCTTCCTAAGTTCAACTTTGTAAAGGAAAGGCCATGTAATGCCTGTCAGTTTGGAAAACAAACCAGAAGCTCATTCAAAAGCAAGATTGATAACTCTATTGACAAGCCCCTGCAGTTGCTTCACATGGATCTCTTTGGGCCAATCCCAACAACCAGTCTCGGAGGAAAAAGATACTCTCTAGTCATAGTTGACGACTACACTCGATTCACATGGGTATTCTTCCTAACTTCAAAGGATGAGACAAGCTCCGAATTAATCAAGATGTTCAGAATGGTGATGAACGAGAAAGGAGAGAAAATCAAGGCTATAAGGAGTGATCATGGCAGAGAATTCGATTTCTCAGAACTTGATCAGTTCTGCACAGACAATGGCATCAATCATAACTTCTCAGCTCCACGAACTCCTCAACAAAATGGAGTTGCTGAAAGAAAGAACAGAACCCTGATAGAGGCTGGGAGAACTTTACTAGAAGCAGCCCGTCTGCCTGAATACTTTTGGGCAGAAGCAGTCAACACTGCATGCTACACTCAAAACAGATCACTAATTCACTCTACGATCAAGAAGACACCCTACGAACTATGGAAAGGAAGAAAGCCAAGTGTCAGCTACTTTCATGTCTTTGGATGTGCATGCTATATTCTCAACAATGGAAAACAATACCTGACAAAATTTCAACCAAAATCAGATGAAGGAATCTTCCTTGGGTATGCCACGGACAGCAAGGCATACAGAGTGTTCAACAAAAAGACGCTGAATGTCGAAGTCTCAATACACGTCATTTTTGATGAAACTGACTTAGACAAAGCAGTACCTCAAGACACTACGACCAATGATGCGAACACTACGACTGAAGTCGTCGAGGTCAACACTACGAGTGTAGTACCAGACAGAGAAATCGTAGAGCATGATAATGCAATCGTAGAGAGGACCATCCAAGATAATGAACCTCCACTTCAAGAAGAAGAAATAGACCTTGAAGACTTAAGACAGGAAGGCATCAGGACAGATGTTCCAACTGGCAGCAGATGGGCAAGAGATCACACTCAGGATCTAATCATTGGAGATCCGAATGCTAGAATCAAAACAAGATCTGCTACTCAGAATGAATGTTTCTATCTAAGCTTCCTGTCACAAATTGAGCCAAAGAAAATAGAGGATGCAATGGAAGACTCCAGTTGGATAGAAGCTATGCAAGAAGAACTCAACCAATTTGAACGAAGCAAAGTGTGGAGATTGGTGCCAAGACCAAATGATCATCCAGTGATAGGAACTAAGTGGGTCTTCAGAAACAAAATGGATGAAGATGGGGTCATTACCAAGAACAAGGCAAGATTAGTGGCAAAGGGCTATTCTCAAGAAGAAGGTATCGACTATGATGAGACTTTTGCACCCGTTGCCAGACTAGAAGCCATCAGAATCTTTCTTTCCTTTGCTGCCCACATGAAGTTCAAAGTCTTTCAGATGGATGTCAAGAGTGCATTTCTAAACGGAGAGCTTCAAGAAGAAGTCTATGTCGAACAACCTCCAGGTTTTATCAATCCATCTCTTTCCAATTATGTCTATAGATTAGATAAAGCCTTATATGGTCTTAAACAAGAACCTAGAGCATGGTATGAAACACTAACTAACTTCTTAATAGAAAATGGGTTCACTAGAGGCAGGGTAGATACCACATTATTCCTTAGAAAGCACAAAGACAAAGTCTTACTAGTTCAAATATATGTTGATGACATCATTTTTGGTTCTACTGACGAAAAATTATGCAAGAGATTCTCTAAGCTAATGCAGAGCAAGTTTGAAATGAGCATGATGGGTGAGCTGAATTTCTTCCTTGGACTACAAGTGAAGCAAACTGATGAAGGAAAATTCATAAATCAAGCCAAATACATCAAAGACTTGTTAAAGAAGTATGGCATGGAATCAGCTTCTCCCATGAAAACACAAATTGCTCATGCAACTAAGCTTGACAAAGATGAGAATGGTAAAGGTATTGATATAACTCAATACAGAGGTATGATAGGTTCTCTTTTATACCTAACTGCTAGTAGACCAGACATAATGTTCGCAACATGCATATGTGCTAGATTTCAGGCTAACCCTAAAGAGTCTCATTTATCTGCTGTAAAAAGGATCTTCAGGTATCTCAAAGGCACACCTTACTTGGGGCTTTGGTATCCCAAGGAATCCTCATTTGAACTAACAGGATACACAGATGCTGATTTTGCAGGATGTAAAATAGATAGAAAGAGTACCAGTGGCACCTGTCAATTGCTAGGAAATAGGCTTGTGTCCTGGTTCAGCAAAAAGCAAAACTCAGTGTCCACTTCGACTGCAGAAGCTGAATATATTGCTGCTGGCAGCTGCTGTGCTCAAATTCTATGGATGAGAAACCAGCTAGCTGACTATGGGTTTGATTTCAAATCAATACCCATACACTGTGATAACACAAGTGCCATAGCAATAACTCATAATCCTGTTATGCATTCTAGGACCAAGCATATTGAAATAAGGTATCACTTCATTAGGGATCATGTGTAAAATGGAACTATATCACTACAATATATCCCTACTGAAAATCAACTTGCAGATGTTTTTACTAAACCACTAGATGAATCCAGATTCAATAAGTTATTAAGTGAACTAGGCATGCTTAATTTTCAACCATGAAATATATGCTCTAGACTGTGCTAACCATAACAGGTACAAAGGCTAAACTCAATATCATAGACATGATTAAGGAAAGTCCACGACCGTAGAGTTGAAAGGATAGACTCGACAATCGTAGAACAGACTTGACGATCGTAGGACATACTCTACTAATAATGATCAGACTCAACGATGCCGGACAGACTCTACGAATGATGATCAGACTCAACGACTGTCGAACGGACTCGACGATCGTAAAACAGACTCGACGATCGTAGGACAGACTCTACGAATGGTAGACAGACTCAACGACTGTCGAACGGACTCGACGATCATAAAACAGACTCGACGATCGTAGGACAGACTCTACGAATGGTAGACAGACTCAACGACCAGAAGACTACCTCTACGATCGTAGTCATTCTAAGGACATCTCAGCACTGAAGACTCAAAGGGCAAATCAGTACATTCAAGCAAATCAAAAACGTAGAGCCAAGCAAAAGGCGACACCTGTCCCACTAAGTCAAAAAGAGAGAGGGAAGCTACAAGTACAAATTGGAACCGTATTTTTGAAATCTGAAGTTCAAAAGATTATCTCTCTCTCTCTCAAAGCAAAACCCTAACTCAAGAGAAAGCTCAATCGTATTCCACTTCTCAACCACAGAATCATGGCTGTTTCAAATGTAATCTCAGGCTACAGACTCTGTTTCGATGAGTTCAAGGATGCTCCACCAAAGTTTCACAAGACCTTAGCACTACTAAAGAAGGCAGGTCTCGAAGAGGCGCTGAGTACCGACACCCTCATCTATCCCAAGTTAGTGAAGGAGTTCTACAAGAATGGAGTGTACGAACTCAACACCATCACCACACGAGTAAGAGGAGTTGAAATGACGCTAAGGGAAGAAAACTTCAATCTGGCCCTAGGTTTCAAGGATACAGGGCACTCACTTCTCGACAGCATAAAGATTTGAAGAGGGATTGAAGAGAATGCATCACAAAAAGAACTCCTCTGTAAAAGGTTATAAAAAGAAGGAATTCCCTCAAAGGTATGAATTTCTAGCTGATATTGTTGGGAAGTGTATCTGCTGTAAGAGTTCAGGTCATGACTCTGTTAATGAAGTTCAACTTAAACTCATGACTGCCATAACTCTTGGAATTCAACTAAATTATGGAGCCATACTACTTGAGTGGATCGGCAAGTGGATTGTAGGCTCGAAGAAATCAAAAAGTACTCAGAAGATGCTGTATGGGAGATTTATTAGCATCATTCTGCAATCTGCTGTGGGTGATAAAATTGGGGATGATGAAGGAGAAGCTATCAACCCAAACCGAAGAATGACACAGCAGTTGTTTAAAAACTGGGAAAGAAACCCTGCTGAGTATACAAGAATGATGACAGAGTCCAGTGGGAGAACTGGGGAACAAGGGGAAGCAGGAATTACTATTGTCAATGAAGCTGAAGAAGAAGAAGAAGCAGATAAGGGAGAACCCTCTGCTCTTGTCAGGAAAAGCAAGGGCAAGAGAAAGCTGAGGGGAACACAAGTCGAAAAGCCTCAAGGATCTGCAACTAACATGCCTGTAGAGTCCTCTGACATAGAGATTCTAAGGAGGCTGAGGAACATACAAAAGCAAGAAGAGGCTGAAGAGGATCAAGCCACCATTTCACAACTCTTAAAGAAGAATAAGGCTGGTCATAAGTCCAAAAGACCAACAGTGTCTTCAATCGTAGAGACTCTGCTGTTCTCTGAAACCAGGCCAAGTGTGGCAGAAATGGAGGAAGCTGCTTCAAGGACAGTGGCCGGTCAATGTGGCAAAACAACCAAAGAAAAAACCAGTAAAGCAAAGAGAAAGCTGGTCAAGAAGTATATTCTTGAAAATGAAAAAGTTCTGAAGAAGGAAGCCAAGAGCATGGCTGTAAAAGTAGAACTTCCCCAAGCAACCAAAGAGAAGAATGCATCAGCTGAGGGGGAGAAGCCTACTGCTCAAGAAGAAGTTCCAGCTGAGGGGGAGTTTCTAAAAGAAGATAATCATATTGAGGGGGAGCCTCACAATATCCTAATGACTAAAGAAGAAGTCCTTGCTCAAGATAAAGATGAACCAATGCCAAAGGTCATTGAGATAATGGATTCTTCAGAAGACAACAAAGAAGAGAAAGAGGATGATGATGATGAGCTTGAAATAACTGGTGTAAGTAAAGATGGATACAGAAGCTATCTGTACAACCAAATGTTTTCTTACCTACCCATGATGGCATACCATCAAGCTCAGATTATGAAATCATGGGACCACATGTTCTGGAGCTTCAAGGAATATCCAGCAATCACAGTTCTGGCTCATGGATTTCCAAGGGAAGTCATCTTTGCTAAAAAGTTGATTACAAACCATTCCTCATCAAATGCCAAATCTGAGGTATTGACTATCCCTACAAGCTTTAGAGTTAATCATCAGCCATCATCTTCATTTAGTTATTTCTATGAATTTCCTAAATGGCTGAAAGTGGTTCTCAACCAAATAAATCAGTTTCCAGTTACAGAATCCCAAAATTCTGTAACTGAAGAACCAGAAGAAGCCAACTTTGCTCAGCTCCAACAAATCCCCTGCTCTACGATTCCAGGCTATAGTCCTCTAGAAGAATCAAATATCGGAATCGTAGAGTCACCTATCCCATCCATCCAAACTCAAGCCCCTCCATCAGACATCCCTTCCTCGTCCAGAAATGAATGCTTTAATCTTGAACTTGCTCTCTGCTCCCTAAAAGAACAATTCAACAATGCACCACCCTCTTCCTCAAGATTTCCCCAGATGGATGAGATTCTCTCAGAATTGTCTACCAAGGCCGATCTATCAGCTATGTCTAAGAAAGTGATCAAGGAACTAGAAGAGAGTCTTGACGATCACTCTGAACTGATTCAGCTGAGACTGACATCCATGATCAATGCTGCAAACACCCTTCCACAATCTCTGAGCTCTGAATTGTCCAAAACACTAAAAGAGATCATCAGAGAAATGCTTCAAAGCATAAAGGACAGGGATGACATTCACTTCCATGCAGCCAAAAGACATAGGGATGATGCCTTAATCTTACAGCAAAATCAAGAATCTCAGAACAAACAGATGTTGCAGAGCATTCAAAATCTTCAGACTGCTGTCAAAGAGTTTCAACAATTCTATGTCAGCAGCGGCCAACAAACAGACAACATTCTATCCATCCTTCAACAAAGAGAAGCAAGGTCTGAAGTTCTCATTGAAGAAAATAGAGAAGACATTGCTCAGACCAAAAGTCAGCTAAACGAACTTGTCCAAGGAGTTGCTCGTCTGTCAGATGACATTCGAACTCTTGATGCTGACATAAAGGGGGAGAAAAGAGGCAAGGGAGATCAGGAAGGAGATCGTACAGACCAAGGACATAAGGGACGCGGATTCCAAATAACAAGGAATCCGCCTGCAAGGCATATCTCTCAGCAGACTCAACGATCAGATCAGCAGGAAGTCTTAGTGGCTCAACCTTTAAGAAGTCAAGGGCCAGCTTCTAGCTCACAAGGAGTAACCGCAACAGGCCTAAGAATGCCAATTGGAGATCCGGCATTTATGAACAGGCACGACCACAATCCAAGATTAAGTCCCAGTGAGCTCGAAGATTTGGCTAAGAGAGATGAAGCCAGCAGAAAAAGGAGAGCAGAAGAAAAGGCAAATCCTCCAAGGAGCAAGAAGCCAAGAAAATAGAGATAAGTTGAATTTCACTTCTTATTGATGTATCTATTTCAAATGTAACATCTATCTTCATACATCAATAAATTCATGCTTATTCTCTAGAAATTTCAGCTGCTCACTGAAATACTAAGTCATGTTTATTTTTCTGCACTGCATATAATCAATAATCATAACAACAAATCTCCTTAGTTATGTCAACATCAAATAGGGGGAGATTGTTGGGAGAATGCATAGCATGATTTGATGTTTTAATATGCTTGTGATTATTGTAAGGTCCTTAATTGAATTTATGTACAAGGACTTAGTGATGGAAAGATCAAGATTGTTAGGCTGATCTAAGCTTTCAACGTGTATCATTCTGTTCTAGAATATATAGATAGAAAGATCAAAACTGTTAGGTTGATCTTATGATGTAATAGATAGGCTTGTCTGATCGTCGAGCACTGCACCAGAAGTCGTAGTCTGCCAGGAGAGTCAGAGTCAACTCGGGAGCTATCGAGGCAGAATAGGAGTATGCAAGATAGTGAGATCTCAGAGTTCGTAGACTTCCAGGGGAAACGAAGAAGGATCGTAGTGTGTCGAGAAGAGCCTCCTCGGGATCATAGTGTACTGAGGAAGTCAAGTTCTGAATAGTAGAGACAGCCGGCCTATATGCCGAACGACAATCTGCCAAAGCTAAGTATGAAATGCACTGTACGCTCAGAGTCGTAGAGTCTAGCGATGCCAAAGTCAAAGACAAGGATCGTAGACCACACTCTACGATCGTAGAGTCCACTGAACAAATGCAGAGATCGTAGTCGGACAAGATCAGATGAAGACAACAAGCTCAAGTCAGCGATTGCAGAGTGGACTCAACGTTCACCAAGCTAACTCTCTGATTGTAGTATACTGAAAGGAACATTAAGTTTACAAGTCAGCGTTCGTAGAGTGGACTCAACGTTCACCAAGCTAACTCTACGATCGTAGTGTGCAGAGTCAACAACACGAGCAAGTAAAGATTGTAGTGTGCTCTCGGGATCGTAGAGTCAACAACACGATCTGAATCGTAGAGTACAACAATCCAAAACGTAGAGCAACATCTGTCATGTCAGAAAACGTTAAAGCCTCATGAGTTGTTAATTCAACAATACGAGGAATGGATCCTAGATTCTGTAGTGCCCATCAGTCCCAGAATAAATGAAATATCCTTAGTATGCAACAAAGAAGCGTATTGAAGAAGCTAAGGATAGTACTATGAATGAAAGGGACAAAACACCTTTTCAGGTGGTAGGTGAAAAAGCAGCCTGCGGTGTCAGTGGTTCAGAATGCAGAATTCAGAAGATGTGCAGAAATGTCTCCATCACAGTACAGAAAATTCAAATGCATTTAATGCCACAACGGATGGATTCAACGGATAGTTTTCAACATCACATATATACAGATCAGACAGATGAAAGAGAAAAAGGCAAGTATAAACATTCAACGTGAAGAACTCTCTAAGGCTCAACTCTACGATCTGAGATATTAAAAAAAGCTTGCTCAGCTACTCAGCTATTACGAACCAGAGCTTACACAACAAACTGAGTAGCAACCTTCAGAACGCAACAATAACAATCATCAATCAACTGAAGAAGTATACCAAGTCTGCTTGACTTGAAGAGTTCGTAGTGAACTGTAAGAAAGTCAAGTCTGCTGGACTTGAAGAGTTCAAAAGTGAACTAGAAAAGTTCCTAGACTGCTGATCTAGAAGGAATCTGTGTGATTCAGAAGATTGTATAAGACATCCTTAGTGGATATCCTACTCGTTGAGTAGAAGAGTGGACTAGGAGCTTTGAGTGCTCCGAACCACTTAAAAACAACTGTGTCATTTACATTCATGCTATAACTGCTATAACTGCTATATCTGATATAACCGCCTTACTCGCTCATAACTCCATTGCTTGGTAAAGAAGATTAAAACAAACATTAATTCCGCAAAGTTTTAATAATTATCTAAGAACAAGTTAAAACGAAATTTTTTTAAATATCTATTCAACCCCCCCCCCTCTAGATAACTTGTGCCTACTAGGGACTAACGAATATCGTGTGCTACTATGCAACCACGCGTATTATTGTTCTTTTACCATCGGGTAGTTCAACAGTTTAACGGTAAAACTTTCGCTGTTATTTTTATAAAAAGATAATTCTATCATTTTCTAACTACGACAATACTTCCGTTGTGGGGTCCACCAATGATTGTGCCGTTCTACGAATATTCCCCGACCAATCGAATATTATATAACCACTTGCTTAATTTGCAAAATTTGTAAATAATACCTACAACTATAATATTATATCAAATCCACATCATAATATTCAAAAATATATTTCGAGAAAAATTAATCTTTATTCATAAAAGTTGGGGTCTTACAAACGGCCCTCCTTCTAGCGCCAATGTTAACGCCAAGTTTCGTCGGTGCGTCCAATCACTGGATCCACGCGCTTAAACCTGCACAATAATAGATCACACAAGAAGCTTAACGACGGCTTGTGCCGCCGGGTGATAGCTCCGGTGTGAGAATGAGTACAGGCCGTTACAAGGTTTGAGAATGGAGGCTTTAGTGTTTAGTGCTCAAAAGGGTATTACCTGTTAATTGAAGCCTAGCCTTATATTTATAGCCATTCTCTTCACCTTAAAGACCACTTCCGAATCGAATTAGGACTCCAATACATGGTAGTTACCATAGTTTGGGTCCAACACAATCTCCTTAAAATGTGCAAGTTGGATACAATTCAAATATTACCTTTGGAGTTAGTTATCCAAATATGGTTAGAATTAGAATCCTTAACCATTTAGAGCCCTTATCACTCCGAACTCCATACAAGGGCCAATCCACTGTATAGGCCCAACCCAATCAAATCACGTAAACTGGTCTGGGCTTCGGCCTAATGGACTCGGATGCCTGGCCCCGAACACCATAAACTAGAACAGGACTCTGACCCAGAGGACTCGGATGTCCGAACCCGAATCCTTAATGGCTTCGGCCCAATGGGCCCAACATCCCCTTCACGCCCCAGGCCTTCGGGCCACATGAGGGTCGGGAAAATACTCCCAAACACCTAATTGAAAAATAATCTATTAGACTATTACTACTATAGCATATACCTTAATCGATGCATCAAGTGCTCAAACCAACGAATTTGACCCCTCAGCTATAAGTCACTCCAGTAACGCATCAAACAAATCCGAATTTTCAAAACCCAAATGTTTAACTTTTGACTCTATAACCTCTAACCATCTTCTTTCAATTGGTGAAAAAATGACAATGCAAGACTGGGGTTTCTCTGAGCGTGTTCAAGTGAAAAATAACTTTAGAATTTATTAGAGATAATACATACATACACACACATGGTGCGTTTTCGATTTTATGCGTGCGGTTTAGACTAGTAACCAAATTTGGTTATTCAACCCTTCTAAAATCGTCACATACACCAGAACAGTTGGTGCAATTTTAATTAGTACGATTTCGATTTCAATTTCAATTTGATTACTTGATCAGCCCTCTAGTCCAAATGAGAGTCATACACAAGGGGGATCTATGTGCAATAAGTGTACGTAATTGCTTACATTAGATTTTTTTTTCCATTTTAGGTATATTACTTTAAGTATATTTGTAAAATTAAGAGACTTAAAATAACATAAGTTATCTATAAATAAATAAAATTACTTCAAGGCCAAAACATAATTGACTAAATAGTTTAATACTCAAATGTTTATTGAGAATATGAGACGTTGATTATCCTTTAGTTTATTTGATTATGAAGTTAACATGACTAATGTTACCGGGCGCAACTTTAAGTTTTAAAATAATATTTTGAGCAATGAATTATCTTAAAAAGTTTATTACGTAATCGGATGGGAATACTTGGATGAATAATTGTTTAATGACATATATTGAAAAAGAAATATTTGTATAATCAATACGGAAGATATTATGTATTTATTTTACGATATGAAATTTCGAAAAATATTGTTGTGAACATTGTTATCTTATTTTAAATTGTGTGTAATTTTGCAAGACTTACAAATATGTTGTACTAATTTTTTATAAAATTAATTTGTTTTTCTATAACACTGATTCTAAGTTTTTAACAGTAAAAAAAAGAATTAAAAAATATTTAATTTGAACAGAAAAAACATGAAACTTATCAATTTTCTTCATGTTATTACTGAGTTTATAAAGAAAAATGAAAGAAAGCTTAAAATTTACATTTAAAATAAATTATTATATTAGTTTTGTTGTGCTTATAATATAAAGTGTACAATAGAAATTTAAAAAAAAATGCTTATGCTATTCATTTTTCAGTCCAAATTCGTTCACTTTTGGATAGAATTTTTCAGCAACAAATATAACCAAGTTTGTTGTCCATTTCTTCTCTTTTATCATTCAATAAAAAAGCTTAGTAACATAATGCAAGTAAAAAAAAATTTACAAAAAAAATAAATTATCTATACTGATGTCAAATCTTAAATCGGTCACTGGCCATACAATCTGTAAATTATTATAGATCTAAACTATCTAAACATTCATGAGCCACGAGACTAGATTCAACAGCCTCAATAGGCCTAGCAACAACAAAAACAGTAGCCACAAAACAGTAGCACCAGCAAGGCATTTACATAACCAGGCCCAGCCTAACATCCAACAAACTTAGCATAAGCATACTCTCTTCTCTCTGCCCCTCGCCCCTCGGTCTTCTCCGCCGAAAATGTAATTTATACATTTATATACTTAAACTAAATATTTTTTTCTTGCAATTATTTTATTTTAGCTCCTAGATATTTTTATACTCCTTTAATTCCAAATTATAAGAATAATATTAATTTTTTAAAAATTAATTTAAAATATTTTTAAATTTAAAATTAATATGATTCATTTAAATTTTAAAAACAATACATTTTATAACTAGTACTATTTTTAAGTAGTTTATGGTATTTATGATTATATTGACATAAATTAAATGAATTCACATTAATTTTGAATTTGAAATTAATTTATAAAAAGTCTTAAATAATTTTGAAAGAAGAGACTATAAATTCTCCTAATTATTCCCAACAATCAATCACAAGTAATTAACATTTAAGTAAAATCTCAATTGGGGAAATTATTTTCTGAAGTATGTCATTGTAAATTTTGATGCTCATAGTATTTAAATTTCATAAAAACATTTATAAGGTAAAAACAAAATAAAAACAATAGGGTAAAAAGTAATGAAAAAAACTGTCCCAAGCTGTCATCCACAACTTTCACAAAAGGTAAAAAGTTTGGGCTTTCCAATTCGTTCCAATTTTGGGCTTAGAAGTTTGAATCGAATTCTAATTTTGGGCTTAGGAGAAGTTAGAAATCGTTCCGATTCGGATATTGTAAATCCTGTTTCCAACGACAAGTAAACTAGTACATAAATTCTCTCTTAACAAGCAAAGATCTTTTTTTAAGAGATTTAATTCGAAACTATTATATATCTTCAGAGGCTCCCGACTTTGTCCGAAGCGAACAATCAGTTGAAGGAGCCTCGTAATAGAGACGAATGGTCCCAAAAAGGTCAGAAAAGATAACACCTTTTTAGCTTTCTTCAGGATTTGTACACATTTAACAATTAATTATATGTAAGCAAATAGTTTTTTGATGCATTCGTTATAACAGATAGTTACATTTACATTTTTTTGTCATTTAATGCCCTTTTTGTGGATCAACACTGATACAATATTTTCAATAACAAATGAAAGAAAAAAGTTATAGCATATATTCGAGTGTGAAGTTATTAGAGTTAGGCTTTATTGAGTATTGAATGGAACTCCTGTTTTCCCCTTGTATTAGATGGATGGTTGATAGGAAAATCATGTAAACTGGAAACATGTTTTCTTTACGTTATCATGTGGATTGTCATAAGGAAAATGAATTATCACCAAAAAATAATAATTAATAAATAAATAATTTCTGTCGAATGATATGTCGACAAGACACATGTTGAAATTCCCATTGGGGCAAAAAAAAATTTAACAACATAATATATATTCATTATTAAAAAGTAAAGTTCCACCATTACAAAATATATTTTTACTAAAACAAAGATAATGTAGTAATAGATTTGCTTTACCAAAGATAACAAAACGTAGCAAAAAAAATCTTTTAGAACATATTTTCGTCAAAATTGAACCCGACGTTCTTTCAAATCACGAAATGTTGCAATTGTATCCTTAAGTTTTCTTTCTCATTCTCTATGAAGTCTTTGGGTAAAATTCATCCACAAGCTTACAAATATCAACAATACTGAAAGACGTATGCTCATTTTGAGGATTCAATGTAGAGCTGAGAACAAGTAATTAACTTTAACGCATGCTCACTAAACCTATTATTTAGCTCTTACAACTGAGAGTTTATTATAGGTGCAAATATATCAATCCGATAATGCTCAATCACTGTAAATTTATCTTGTTGATGTCGAGCTCGGCCTCTTCTCTCAACATATAAAGAATCTAAATCTGGGACATCTATTATATGTCATTCACAAAAAGACTTCATCTTTACTATGAAAGTTTCACATCCATCATCTCTCAACTTCTGAAGAAGTTTCTTTGTGGTTTTCACAAAGTGCATATCATTTAAAATTGTTCACATCACTTAGCAAAAATAAAAATCAGATCTTGGGGGGGGGGTGCCATGGCCCCTGCAGCCCTATGATAATTTCACCCTTGATTATAGACCCACTCCGTTCTAAGGATATATAAACAAACCAAATTGTTCACAAACAAGTTCAATTCGATTTATTTATCGAGTTGAGTTCGTACAAAGTTTCAAGTTTGATTGATCTATCGAATATATTTACGAACAGTTCGAGATTAATTCGGCTCACATGATTTGAGAACTGTTTGTGAACCGTTTGGATTGGACTGATTTTTTAACATATTTTTTTAAATATTTTATTTTAAAAACCTATCCATGTTGATTTTAAATGAGTTATATAGAAATTATGTATTCTATTTCAAAGTTTTATTATCAATTATTGTTAAATTAGTAATAACTTTTATTTTTTGCTTCTTAAATATCATTTGTTTATTTAAAAGTGATTATGATAAATACCTATATTAATAAATAATAATGTACACTTCCCCACCCCCAATTTAATATTTTTATTCTAAAAATAATTTATTATTTTGAGCTCAATACCAAAACTTTTAAATTTACAATTTTAAATTATATTTTAACTATAAAAAGTAATAATGTTAAAGAATTACATAATAATTTAATATTATGATAATATAATTATTTTGTCTTATATAAAGTTATAATAGTAATTGTTGTTAGAACATTTGTATATTTTAATTTGATGATAATAATCTAATGTATATTTGGAACCCTTAGCTTCTGTAAAGTCTTTAAAGTGAAATTGATATAAAAGGACTTTATAAGATTAACACTATAAGAAAAAGGCCTAACATTGATCGCCTATCAGCGACTGCATTCGGTCGCTGATGATCATCTGCGACCGACTGTCGGTCGCTGATAGGCGTCGCATAAAATCTGGTCGCTAGAATGCACATCAGCGACCGACCTATCTGCAACCGATATTAGCGACCGGAATTGTCATTTCGGTCGCTAAGATGAGTCAGCATGGTTCAGGGCCACAGGCTGGCGTGGGCCACGTGTCAGCGACTGCAATCAGCGACCGCACGCGGTTGCTAATAGCCTCATGTGATTAGCGGTCGCTAATACTTATCAACGACCGCATGCGGTCGCTGATGTAAAAAACTTGGAAAACATATTTTTCCTGTTTTGCAGAATTCCCAAAAAATTATACCTGTTTTGTACCTGCTTTATCCCTACACATATAAACATGCACAACAATAGAACATTCATCGTCTATATACCGACACATACACCAAACTAGTATATAAACTATATAAACCTTTAAAAACCAATATGAATTGAATAAATATAAACAAATCTAATGTTTAAGTAGCATACAGACATCCAAAGAATGAATATAAAAGTACAAGATTCTCAAATAACCACAACTAAATCAGTCGTCAAGCATCATTGTCCAAATTAGTTTCTGTTTGATCTTGATCACCCTGTAATTAACAAAATAATAAAACAAGTTACATATATGTTGATACTGGTGTTACGATAATATACAGTTGTTTTTAAACACAACAATATATATATATATATATATATATATATATATATATATATATATATATATAAAGTCACTACTTTGATTGTAATAAATAAGATTGATTACTTCGTCGCCATCCCCATGTTGCTGCTGTTTCTGCTGCTGCTGCCGCCACTGCATCAGCTAATTCATCAAGACTCTGAGCAGCCAGATGCCTGCCCATTATCTTTAGAAGATCGCGATCTCGACATATAGCTCTCACACAGTCAGCAGGAGTATGAACAACTAGCTGTAGTTCTTCTTCACAATAGACGCCCTCTCCCACAACTCTTGATCAATTGGCGGACGTGGAGTGCCTTCAGGATAACGCTCATTCAATAAACGCTTATAAGTATCTTGTCATCATGTTAACAATTAAATAGTTAAAAATAAATTCTATAAGCATTGATAAACTAGATAAAGTTGTTAAAACTTATTACCGCTATCTCGATAGCATCAGGCATACCATCACGGGTAGCCACGTACACATCCAGCCAATGGATAGGCTGACCTTGAGATTAAGACTCATATACAAAAAATATTCCAATATTAATAAGTAAAAATGTGATATATATTCTACAATTCATGATTGTAAACATTTTAAAACTTGTAAATACGTACCCTGACAGTGATATACTGCAACTGTGAAATATTGTCGCCCTTGTATGTTCTTTTAGCCTTTTCTCCATTGGGTACACCCGAGGATCTGTTGGTGGCGGCAGTCTTTTATCTTTTCACACAACTCTCAGCTCTCCATTGGGCACACATCTCAGCCTATATGAACTGGGTGCACCACCAGGGGCTATGCTCGTGCATGTAATTCTCTCCCTGGCCTAGATGGTTGATCGATGCATTGTGAAGGGCTTTTTATCGTTCTTTGTTCAAATTGTCTTTGGTGCGGACGGAGCACTTCTGCCAGAATAATGTATGTATCATTAAAGCCTGTGCACCCTCCCATATATACCTTTTCTACAAATAAAACAACAATAATAACATTACTAAACAATTATCCTTAGAATATTATATTATCTTTCATAATTTAAAAAAACATACCTGAAATTTAGCCCAAACTGCATCCTTGTGGGCGATAGGTGTGCTCGCCCATGTAATCACAGGTGTAGGCCAATTCTGTAAGCACAACTGTGATATGCACTTGACGATCTTATTATCTGAAAACGATCGGAAGTACTAATATTAGCGACCGCATGTCCGATCGCTAATACTTTTGGTCGCTGATAGCCCATTTTCTTGTAGTGTAAGCTTGTTAGATTGATCTATTAAATGAATTGAATGTATCTATAAGAAATAAGACGTTCGTAAAGTTATTGAAATAATCGTATAACTTATTCAACTATCGTAGAACATTCAGTTGAAGATCGCATAGTCTGTCAAGAAATCATAAAGTTAAATCAAGATCGCAAAGTCTGCACATAGAACGTAAAGCTTAATGAAGATCACAGAGTTTGCAGAGAGATCGTAAGGTAAGACAAAGATCGTAGAGCATATTGAAGATCGTAGAGCATTTTATAAAGCTTGCAGAATTGTAGAGTCTGTTTAGCCAGATACTCTACGATCACCATGAAACTCTACGACTAGGAAAATCATAGAGTATGTCAGCTTTGATAATGGATTGACAACGTCCATACTCATAGATCGAAGATCCCAAGATAAGTTACTGAATATCTTAAGTTTAAAAAGAAGATCAGATCGAAGTGTGTCTAACAGATAGTTTGGCGAAGTGACAACACTCACGTGATTGTCATTGTGGCAGTCTGATGGGACATATCAGAATCGAAAGCAAGCTGATACATCCCCCTAAAAAGTCAACAATTCAAGATCTTTTAGGATCAGAGCAATTAATCAGTAACGATAAATTTCCAACTGGAAAATCTCGAGGATGATTGTAATAATCCAAACCATAATAAGAATTATTAATAGAAATTTTGAATGCTAACACATGTATTACTATATTTGTACTTGGTATTATGTGATTAATATTAAGTATTGTTATATATCAATTAATGAGATATAACATTAGTGAATTTATTTATGATAACTTAATTTGAGAAACCTAATTAATTAGGAAACTCTAATTTAAAATTAGTAAACCCTAACCCTAATTAGTAAACCCTAATATTAATTATCAAACTTTAAGGGTCAAAACCTACAGTTTTATTTTCATCGGTATTACCGATGTTTGTTTGATGAAGATAAACATAGATGTTTTCTACATAGAAGGGGAATGGTGTTTTTAAATCACCGGACATTCCCGATGCATAGGTTGTCGGTAGTTGACAACGGTCCCTACCCTGCTGGTAATTGATAACGGTGTCTACCCTGCTGGTAGTTGATAACGTTGCCTACCCTTCTGTTGCCAACGGTGCCTACCCTGCTAGTAGTTAACAACGGTTCCTACCCTACTAGTAACTGACAACGGTGCCCACTCGAACGGTGGCTTGCACAGTTTTACCTCATCGGGTTGATGCTGATGCCTACTCGAATGGTAGTGTTCCAAAGGTTAATCTCATTGGGTTGACGCCGATGCTTACGTTGGGTTTGTTACCAACGGTTTAGAATTACATCGGGTTGATGGCGACGGTTTACAATATCAGATATTCCTGATATCTTCGTTGAAGTACCTTTCAACGGCTTACATAACTTGATCCTTCCCCGATGCTACGTTGGATTGGTGCCAACGGTTTATAATATCAGATATCCTTGAGTATCTCCGCTGAGGACATTTTGGATATCTTTGTTGGAGTTACCTTTTATAACATAATTCCATCATCGGTCTTTCCCGCCAAAGATAATTTTCAACAGTTGTTACCACTAAGCTTCCCTAATGTTTCGTTGAAATAGTTTTCAACGGCTTACATATCTAGACTCCGCCTGATGCTACACTGGGGATGTCACCAACGACTTAGCTAAAAATCTTATATTCTAGTAGTTTTTCAAGATTTTAGGTGCTTTATTGCTCAATCATGTAGAACCTTTTTTGCTGATTTGACTGTTTAGCTTCAGGGGAACCTGTCATTAGGGGTGTTCATTGGTAAAATATCGTACTACTAGAAAAACAAGAATACGTGACGGAATTTTGTGACAGTTTTTAAAAATATCATAAAAGATAGTAATTTGTGATGGACTTTTTAAGCAATCACAAAATAATAGTATATATGATGGCTCTTAGGGATGACTAATTTTTCCATTAATGTATTATATTTGTGATGGCCATGTCAATCACACCAATTTTTTCACGCAAAATAAATTTTCTTTTTGTGACGCACTAAGTCATCACTTATAGATATACCCTTTTCGTCATTGCATTTAAGCTATCACTAATATTTTAATATAAGAAATAATCAAAACAATATTTTATGACGGTCGTGACAATCATTAAAAAGCTAGATTTTTGTGACGACTTTTATTTGCAATTACAAAAAGAAGGTATTTTGTGATGGAATTTTCAAGCCGTCACAAAATAATACAATATATGATAGCTCTTAGTGATGACTAATATTACCATCATTATAGAGTATTTGTGACTGCCATTGCAATCACCAAATCTTATTTGAAAGTAATTTTTTTTAGTAAGTCAACTCACATATGTTTCCTTTTATATTTTGTTTTAAAATTATAATCATGATTTGGACTTTGGTGTAGTGGTAATACTCGTTATTTAGTTTATAAATGGGAGAGGGTTCGAATCCTACAAGTATCATTTGATACAATTAATATATATATAATTAATATAGTGAAATAAATTATACGTAAATAGAGATTCACGTTCTTACATTTGATCCCTAAAGTCTTGTTTTTTTGTGATGACTTTGACACTCATAATAGATTATATGTTAATGTGATTGTATTAATCATCACAAAAGCACTAAGCGTTTACGTGATTGTCAAAACCATCACGTAAAACCTTTCATGATGGGCGTATACAAGACGACCATTGTGATGCTTAAAGCCATCACGTAAACTTTTTGTGATGATTTTCCTACTTTTTGTGATACAAAAAGTATTCAAAATTGGGTACCGATATCGATACCGGTTGAACCGGTATACCGGACCGATTAGTCGGTCCGGTACCGGATCGGTTCCAGTTTTTACTCAGTCTTATATCGACTTTTTAGCCCAAACAAATTCAGCTTTCTGGTGTGATTTTTAATTCTAACTTAGCCCTCTATTTATAGGAAAATGTTAGCACGCCGAAGCAGACTTAACCTGCTACCTGATGGCTTTACCTGCTACTATTTCACCCACCAAAAATTAGCCATCTTTCCCAACAACCAAAATTTGGGCCCACCCATTTCTAGAATTTTCCACCAAAATCATTTATAAACCTAATTTCTGAATCAGTCACCTCTTAAAATTCATAACAAATCATTCGTTCAATTTTAACGGTTCAAAATTTGTGAACGTATATTCAAATTATATATGTATAACATATCCAAAAATCACAACGATCCAACGGTCAGATTAAAAATTATAACTCACACAACAAAGCTGTAAGAACACTGATTTGATCTTTTAATACCTCTAATCCGACAAAATACTGATAAAATACCTCAACATTAATTCCTTCTTTTAAAACCACATAAATAAATCCATCATTTATATCCACATCAAATAAATATTTCCTTATCATATAAATCAATAATTAATTATTCACAAATAATATTACAGAATCACAATAATGACAACCAGGCAGTTCCCAGGAAAGAGGGGGCTTTTCGATAATGATTTCTCCTTACTGGCGCGCAATTAGGTGACCAAACCTCTTCTTGACAGAACTTTCTAAACATTGCCAATAATGCTATCTAATAATATTATTCAAATAATATGAATTATTGATCTGATAATGGAGATACTGTGTAGTGAAAATTATTGAAACAACAATAATATACAATATCAACGCCGCAATTATTGAACCAATAAAATAAAATATTGAACAGTAATTACTGTAACAATTATTGAGTAGTGCCTTCTTACGTAAGAATCAATAATTCAAAAATACTGTGCAATACCGTTATTTATAAAAACTCAAATTTATCGTTTTCTTCATCCGAAAGTTATTCTGTTACGGGGCCCACAAATGGCTACGCCGTAGTACGAATATTCCCCGACAGAAAGAATATTCCACGACTAAACAAATATTCCCCGAAAACAATGAATATTCTATAACCACTTGTGTATTTTGAAAAAATTTATATATATCACCCTTAACTTTAACTTTTTCTCAATTTAACCATTTACTAAATAGAAAAATTGAATACTTTTATTTCATAAAATTCGGGGTCTTACATCAATTATTGATTTAATAATATAAGATATTATGCAGCAATTACTGTAGCAATAATTGAGTATAACTGAGTGACTTCTCACGTAAGCATCAATACCGTGTGCTACTATGCAACCACGCGTATTACTGTTCTTTTACCATCGGGTAGTTCAACAGTTCAACAGTAAAACTTTCGCCGTTATTTTTATAAAAATATAATTCTGTCGTTTTCTAACTACGACAATACTTCTATTGTGGGGTCCACCAATGATTATGTCGTTGTACGAATATTCCCTGTTAAAACGAATATTCCCCAACCAATCGAATATTATATAACCACTTGCTTACTTTGTAAAATTTGTAAATAATACCCACGACTATAACATTATATCAAATCCACACCATAATATTCAAAAATATATTTCGAGAAAAATTAATCTGTATTCATAAAAGTTGGGGTCTTACAACCTCCCCTTCTTATGAAATTTTGTTCTCGAAATTAAGGTATGTACCTAATATGTCGAAGAGGTGAGGATACCTTGACTTCATTTCAGATTCTATCTCCCAGGTCATTTCCTCAACATCGTGGTTTCACCACAAAATTTTGACTTGAGGTATAACCTTGGAGCGTAGAATATGATTCTTCTTATCCGAGATTTTAATAGGTACCTCCTCATACGTTAAATCTTCCACTATCTCATCTGATTCTAATTCAGTAATGTAGTTCGGGTCTTTCATATATTTGTGTAACATAGATATGTGAAACGTTATGAACACGAGACATACTTAGTGGTAAAGCGAGTCTGTAGGCCACAGTTCATACTCATTTGAGGATTAAAAATGGGCCAATGAATCGAGGATTGAGCTTTCCTCTCTTTCCAAATCTCGCAACTCCTTTCCATGGAGCAACACGTAACAACACATGATCTCCAATATTGAATTCCACGTTCTTTCGATGAAGATCAGCATAATTCTTTTGTCGATCTTGTAAGGTTTTTATACGTTGTCGGATCGTTTGAATCTTTTCTGTAGTCATACGTACCAACTCTGGTCCCAACAACGTTTCTTCACCTACCTCATCCCAGCATACTGGAGAACGACACTTTCTTCCATACAACGCCTCAAATGGAGCCATGACAATACTTGTTTGATAACCGTTGTTGTAGAAAAACTCCACCAATGGTAAGAACTTGTCCCAACTTCCTTTGAAGTCAAGGAAACAAAGTCTTAATAAATCTTCAAGAGTTTGAATAGTCCTCTCCGACTGCCCAACCGTTTTAGGATGATATGCCGAACTAAATCGTAAATCTGTGCCCATAGCTTTTTGTAAACTAACCCAAAATCGTGAAGTGAATCTTGGGTCTCGATCAAAAACTATGGATACTAGCATACCATGCAATCTTACAATCTCGTTTATATACATATGAGTAAGACGTTCAAGTGTATAAGTTTCTCGTATCGGTAAAAAATGAGCAGACTTGGTCAATCTATCAACAATGACCTAAATCGCATCTATACCTTGAGAAACCTTGGGAAGACTAGTAACTAAATCCATGGTAATGAGCTCCCACTTCCATTCTGGAATTTCAAGTGGTTGCAATGGACCTTTTGGAACTTGATGCTCCGCCTTGACTCGTTGACAAGTTAGACACCTTGAGATAAACTCCGCTATCTCTCTCTTCATATTGCTCCACCAAAATGTATGTCGAATTATTTGTTGTACTCGTAAGGGGTATTATTTCTTTTGTATTCATAAAGAGAACTTTTTTTATTCCATTCTTTATTATTCTATTGGAATAACCTGTATACGCGGACTACCATATACTTGGTGAAATTCTTCTGTTATTTCATTCTTTATTATTATGTTGGAATAACTTGTTTATGCGAAGTACCGCATACATGGTGAAATTCTTCTATTATTCTGTTCTTTATTATTTTGTCGGAATATCATGTCTGTGCGTTTACGCATGACCTAGTTCCATTATTTATTATTCTGTTGAAATAACTTGTCTGTGCGATCTATCGCATGCATGGTGAATTCTGTTGTTATTCCATTCTTATTTATTCTGTTGGAATATCCTGTCTATGCGATTACGCATGACCTGGTTCCATTATTTATTATTCTATTTGAATAACATGTCTGTGAGGATTACGCACGCATGATGAAATTCTTCTGTTATTCCATTATTTATTATTATGTTGGAATAACCTGGACATGTGTATGACATGATTATGACCACTAGTGATACTAACGAATATCCTTGGTCGTAGTGCATGGATAATTCAATGATGTGATTGGTAGGATCATGACCATTAGTTAACAGTTGAATGTCTTTGGCCGTAGTGCACTGACAGGCAATTGATTGGTATGATCATGACCATTAGTTTTATAGTTGAATATCTTTGGCCCGTAGTGCAAAGATAGACAATTGATTGGTATGATCATTGTTATTACATTTGAATATCTTCATCCTTTGGGGTAAGGATATTGAGTAAACATTTTATTAAACCTTTGAGGCAAGAAGGAACTGTTAATTCACATTATTATAAATATGAATTGTGAATTTAACTAACATCTTTGGTGGTTCAAGTGAAGACAAGTGATGAAAGTTTTATTTGTCTTGAGTATAACAAAGAATTGTTGATGAGTAGTACAGGAATAAACTATCAATGATGGACTTTTAATCTAGAAGAGTTAGTAGATATTATGTTTTACTTGAATCTTCTAATGGATTGCTTGTTCCGCTGCAGTTAAACTTGATGTCTGTTATATTTTATAAGTTTAACACTGTTGAAGGCTAACAATAAATTATTCTGCATTATCTTAGTCATGATAATTCTTACTGGGCTAGTTGAGCTCACCCTTTCTTTCATTGTTCTCTTTCGAAAATGAGAACATAGCTGGGACTAGTCGTGGAACGGAGTGATGGTCTAGATGATAACATTAGTAGTCCTTACTATTCTGTGAAATAGTGTGACAATAAATGTAATGAGGACCCCACTGAGTGTGGATATTGTCTAGATGACAATATTCTTATTAAAAAACCCACATCATATGTCTTGTCGTATTCTACACAACAGTTGTATATTTAAGATTGTATTTGTATTATGTACCACGTATCTGGCAACCCAAGATGGGTGATGTAGAACCAAATTTTGGGGGTGTCACACCTCGCTCCAACTGAATTTTGTATCTTTTTGAGTCAACTGAGTTAATAGAGTAGCGATTCGAGAAAATCCTTCCACGAACCTCCGATAATAACCAGCTAAACCCAAAAGCTACGTTCTTCGATTACTGACTTAGGTTGCTCCCAGCGTTGAATTGCTTCAATCTTTGTCGGGTCAACAAATATTCCATGATTTGATATCACATACCCAAGGAATGCTACTTCCTCGAGCCAGAACTCGCATTTCTTCAACTTAGCATATAACTTATTTTCACGAAGCTTTTAGAGTATCAGCCTCAAGTGTTGTTCATGATCTTCACGGCTTTTAGAGTAAATGAGGATGTCATCAATAAAGATGACCACAAAGTGATCCAAATATTCCTTGAATATTTGGTTCATAATATCCATGAATGCAGCAGGAGCATTAGTCAATCCAAAAGACATGACTAGGAATTTGTAATGCCCGTACCGAGTTCTGAAAGCAGTATTTGGAATGTCATCAGTTTTAATCTTCAACTGATGATATCCAGAACAAAGATCGATCTTTGAAAATAATTTGGCGCCTTACAACTGGTCAAACAGATCATCAATACGAGGCAACGAGTACATATTTTTGATGGTGACGTGATTCAACTCCCGATAATCAATACACAGTCGCATACTTCCATCTTTATTCTTCATGAATAGAACGGGAGCACCCCAATGAGACGTACTAGGTCGAATGAAACGAATATCTAACATTTCCTGTAGTTGGGTTTTTAACTCTTGAAGTTCAATAGGAGCCATTCGATATGGGGCTTTGGAAATGGGTTTTGTACCGAATTCAAGGTTGATACAAAATTTAATTTCACGCTCTGGGGGTAGGCCAGGAAGTTCTTTAGGGAATACATCAGGAAATTTATTAACAATAGAAATATCATTCAAATCTGACGTATTTTTATTTAAATCCGTTACATGGGCTAAGAAATCTTGACATCCGTTTTTCAATAAATGAATAGCTTTATGGCTTCATATGACAATGATTGACTTTAGTTGTTTGGTTGCTTGAATTCGCATAATAGGTTGGTTAGGAATATGAAAGCTAACAACCTTAAGAAAATAATAAGTTTTTACATGATGAGTAGTTAACCAATCAATCCCTAAAATCACATCAAATGCAAGTATTTTTAAGGAAATAAGATATCGACAGGTAACGTGCAGTTACCAATTTGAATCAAACAAGACTTATAAACAATGGATGTAATGAAGGTTTTTTCCAACGGAGTTTCAATAGATAAGTCAAAGTCTAATTTCTCTGGAGTCAAATTTAAACGTTGAGTGTAAGTAGGAGAAATAAATGAATGGGTAAAATCGGTATCAAATAAGGTATATACTTCACTAGAGTTTATGATTAGCTTACCTGTGATCACCTCATTCGGATTTCTCACTTTTTGGGAGGTTACGACAAACGCTCTCCCTTGAACTACCGATTTTGTCATATCTGGGACAGTCTTTGATGCCTCCATCCCAGCTGGACTTGACTTCGGTGCACGATTGTGACGCCCCCAAAATAGGTCCATTCCATCCAACCCATTTTGAGTCGCCAAATACATGGTACAGAAACAACCACAACTTTTACAACCCATAAACTGTGAGTTTGAATACAAACATTGTCATCTAGACAATATACATACCCAACTATGTCCTCAATACAATTATTGATATATTATTTTACAAAAATGGTGAGGACTACTAAACAACTCTCTCAAGGACCATCAATTCATACCCCGACTCGTACCCGCTATATTCTCGTCTCCTGAGAAGAAAAATGGAACAAAAAGGAAAAGGGTGAGCTCAACTAGCTCAGTAAAGAATATTATGACTAAGATAATATACAACAAATTATCGTTAGTCTTCAACAGGGAAAAATCTGATAGAATACAATAGACAACAAGTTTTAAATCAATATTCGCAGCGGAAAATATTAATTCATAGAAGAGTTACGTAGAGGATGAAATCTACTAATGTCTATGAATTTAACAGTCCATCAACAGTATTTTTTTATCCCTGTAACATCAATCAATGCACATCTTGAATCATATATTCATCCTTGCACTACAGGCCAAGGATATTCATCTGTTGGTCATGTTCATCTAAACACCTGTTCATCTTTGCACTACGGGCCAAAGATATTCATCAGAAATCATTCATCTTTGCACTACAGGCCAAAGATATTCAATAATAACCTCCTTTAAGACTGAAGATGATAAAAAAATATTTTTAAAGAAGCGAATCCAGTGAAACAAAATGACAAGGATTAAGGATTAAGGATTCGTACTTTGTTTTATCCATGTCCAAAAATACCTCAAAAATAATCATAGTGGTGTAAAATTCAAGAATGATCAAAACATGGATACAATCAAAGCTAGTATCCACAATAGATATTTTGGACGAAAAGAAAAAAAAATAATTTTTATGTGAATAGTGTCGTATTCGTGAATAGTGCCGTATTCGTGAATAGTGTCGTATACGTGAATAGTACCGTATACGTGAATAGTAACTCCGGCACAAAAAGTTCCAAATTTGATAAAAAAATTCACCAATATTCCGGCATAATGATATTGAAGAAAAAATATCATTTGAGAAGAAAATAACATCCCTTACCTCAAAATAGCCGTACTTCTGACTGAATTTCGGTATAGTGCTGACAGAAACTCGCACCGTATAGCAACACTCAAAGTATACTCACAAGAATAAGCTCGATAATATAGAGAGAGAAAGAGAGAAAACTTTGTTTCTGGTGTGATTTTCAATTCTAACCTAGCCCTCTATTTATAGGAAAATGTTAGAACGCCAAAGGAGACTAAATTAATATAATATTAATATTTACAAAACATTCAAGCCAACCACCAAGGAATCTGATTTTAGCCATCAAACACATGTTAAAGATGCCCACCAACCTTTGAAAAACGTTTTTGTTGATAATAATAATTAAAACTTCCAAAAATCAATTATTTCGGAACTCCGGAACTTCAATAATTCACAATAAATAGCTCCTTTGTTAGAAAATTCGAATCTCGCGACTTTCCATGGGAAATTCCATTCTCTACAACTTTGCAGAAGAAAATGTTTCCAAATTCCAAATAGAAATTGACCGAAATTCACAAACGGGCGATTTTACAGTCTATACTCAATTTTCGGTCAAAAATTCTGTCCACCGACACACAAAACATGTGTTAAACATTTAATGCCACAAAAATACTCTACCTCCTCATATACTCATATATCCCACATTCATTATAAAAATATCACCGTTAATATATTATTAAAATAATATATTTAAATGAATTATTTTATCAGAAAAAGATAAAATATTAATTTTCAACAATTGTTACATTAAAAATTTTTTTCCATCTATATCCACATAAATAAATATTTTCTTTATCATAATAATCAATAATTAATTATTAAAAATAATATTACAGAATCACAGTACTGACAACCAGGCTGTTCCCAGGATAGAGGGGGCTTTCCAATAAGGATTTCTCCTTACTGGCGCGCAATTAGATGACCAAACCTCTCCTTGACAGAACTTTCTAGACATTGCCAATAATGTTATCTGATAATATTATTCAAATAATATGAATTATTGATCTAATAATGGAAAATACTGTGCAATGACAAACAATAAAAATATAAATATCAACGCAGCAATTATTGAATCAATAAAGTAATGAACAGTAACTCCTGTAGCAATTATTGAGTAGTGCCTTCTTACGTAAGGATCAATAATTCAAAATACTGTGCAATACCGTGTGCCACTGTGCAACAACGCGTATTACTGTATTTTAACCACCGGGTATTTCAACAGTGTAAACGGTAACAACTACGCCGTTATTTTTAAACAGCTTATATTTGTCGTTTTCTTCCTCCAATTGCTTTCCGTTATGGGGCCCACACATGGCTGCGCCGTCGTACGAATATTCCCCGACAGTACGAATATTCCACGACCAAACGAATATTCCCCGACAACAATGAATATTTTATAACCACTTGCTTATTTTGAAATGTTTGCGTATTTTACCCATAACTATCCACATTATTCAAATCAACCCTTACTATTCAAAATAATAATTAAAGGAAATTAAATTTCATTTATTAATTATTTGGGGTCTTACAACGATAAAATCGGGCAAGGTGACAATCTCTTCCGCAATTATAACACGCTTTGGATTGCTGCGTACAGTTTGGACTGATGTGTCCCTCCCCTCCGCATTTATAACATACGTCCGACAGTCGTTCTCCTTCCTTAACAACAGGTGTTGGTGCTGACGTCTTTCCATTATTATTGAATTTCCTCTTTTTAAAATTTCCACTTCTATTATCTTGGCCATGATTACCACCGAAGTGGTTACTATTTCTGGCATATTGATTCCCTCCACGTTTGTTGTCACCGCTTCGATGACTGCTACCACTGGTATTATCATTTTGCCGGCTACTCTCTCTTGGTTTGGTTGACTCGTTATCGCTCTCCAATAACTGAGGCTTATTTACAACATCTGAATACAAACAAAGTTTGTGAGAAATTAAGTATTGACGTATCTCGGGTTTTAAACCTCTTAGAAACATCCACGTCATTCTCTCCTCATTATCAACTAAGTGGGATACAAACCGGGATAACTCGGCAAACTTAGCTTCGTACTGTGACACGATCATATTATTCTGCTCCAGCTTGATAAACTCTACCTCCTTCATGTGACGAATACTTTCGGGAAAGTACTTGTCGTTGAATATTTCTTGAAACTTCTCCCAAGACATCTTTAGTGCGGCAGGTTGAGTACGCTTTTCTGATTTCCACCAGTAATCTGCCTCTCCTCGCAACATAAAGGTGGAAAAAGGAACCTTTTGCTTCTCGTAGCATCCCAAGACATCAAATATCTTGGTGATCTGCTTTATCTACGTCTCCGCCTTAAGTGGTTTTAGCTCTCCAATAAACTCCGGTGGTCCCAACTCCTTGAACTGTTTAGCGGTGACCATCCGAGAGTTACCAGTGTTTCTACTTGTATTTTGAACAGAAGTCGTTCTTGCCTGATGTTGCATGAATTGCACAAAGCCTCTGAACATCCCATCGTTCATCATTTGGTCAGCGTTGTTGTTTTCCTGAGGATTATTGTCATCCTGATTCACATTATCCTGGGTATTAATCGTTGGTGACTCAACGGTCTCATGTGCTTCATTGCTTATCTCAACATTTTTGAATGCCATTTTCAAATACTGCCACAAAACAAAGGTTAATTAACATGTCACATATTATCCCTATACTCTGACCGACCAAATAAATACCAAATAAACTTAGGTAGGTCATACTAGCGAAGGAATTTCCCGTCTCTCCCCTCCTAGTTCTAGTCTCACATCTCAGCTAGGGATCATATTCCTAAGCTTTGATACCAACTGTGACGCCCCCAAAATAGGTTTACGTCACCCATTTTGAGTTGCCAAATACATGGTACAAAAATCAAATACAAACTTCTTTTATACAATACGATAAAAGCGTAGCTTAGCGTTTTTACACGAATATTGTCTCATAGACAGTATTTAAACTCAAATGAAGTCCTCATTATATTTATTTTCACACAATTTCATCAAATAGTGAGGACTACTATAGCCACCATTTCGGACCGTCACTCTGTTCCCCGACTAGTCCCAACTACGTTCTTATTTCCTGAAGAGAACAATGAAAGCAAAAGGGTGAGCTTAACTAGCCTAGTAAGAAATATTATGACTAAGATAATGCAGAATAAATTATCGTTAGCCTTCAACAGTGTTAAACTGATAAAATATGATAAACGTCAAGTTTAACTGCAGCAGAACAAACAATCCATTAGAACTTCAAGTAGAGTATGATATCTACTATCTTCTATTATTTAAAAAGTTTATCATCAATTTTATCGCTGAGACTCAGCTTAATAAATAAATCACATCATCGAATCATCACTGCACTACGGGCCAAGGATATTCATGTAATCATCAATGGTCATGATTATTCCGAATAATCCCTGGTTATAATTATACCAACAACTGTCTATCAATGCACTACAAGCCAATGAGAATTTTTACCACATCATTTGTGTAAGACCCCAAATTATTAATAATTGAAATTTAATTTTCTCTATTTATCATTTTGAAATAGTAAGGGTTGATTTGATTAATGTGGTTAGTTATGGGTAAAATGCACAAATATTTCAAATAAGCAAGTGGTTATAAAATACTCATTATTATCGGGGAATATTCGTTTAGTCGTGGAATATTCTTGCAGTCGGGGAATATTCGTACGACGGCACAGCCTTGTGTGGACCCATAACGAAAAACGATTGGATGAAGAAAACGACAAGTATAAGTTGTTTATAAATAACGGCGCAGTTGTTACCGTTAATACTGTTGGAATACCCGGTGGTTAAAACACAGTAATACGCGTTGTTGCACAGTAGCACACGGTATTGCACCAATTATTGATTCTTACGTAAGAAGGCACTACTCAATAATTGTTACAGTAATTACTGTTCAGTATTCTATTTTATTGATTCAATAATTGCTGCGTTGATATTTTATATTACTGTTGTTTCAATAATTGTCACTACACAATATTTTCCATTATCGAATCAATAATTCATATTATCTGAATAATATTATTAGAAAATATTATTGGCAATGCCTAGAAAGTTCTGTCTAAGGAGAGGTTTGGTCACCTAATTGCGCGCCAGTAAGGAGAAATTCTTATTGAAAAGCCCCATCTTTCCTAGGAATGGCCTGGTTGCCAGTACTGTGATTCTGTAATATTATTTGTTAATAATTAATTATTGATTTATATGATGAGGAAAATATTAATTTTATGTGGATATAGATGGAGAAAATTTTTAAAGTGACAATTGTTAAAAAATTGATATTTTATCTTTTCTGATAAAATAATATTTTATTATATTATTATAATAGAATAATGATGATATTTTTACAATTAATGTGGGATATATGAGTATATGAGGAGGAAGAGTATTTTTGTTGCATTAAATGATTAACACATGTTTTATGTGTTGGTGGACCCCATTTCTTGACTGAAATTTGATTATAACCTGTAAAATTGTCCGTATGTGGATTTCGGTCAATTTATGTTTGGAATTTGGAAAAACTTTCTTCTGCAAAGTTGTAGAGAATTGAATTTTCTATAAAAATTTGCGAGATTAGAATTTTCTGATAAAAGGGCTATTTATTATGAATTATTGAAGTTCCAAAGTTCTGAAATAATTGATTTTTAAAAGTTTTATTTATTTTTATTAATAAAAACATTTTTTATATGTTGTGGGCATCTTTAACATGTGCATGGTGGCTGAATTCAGACTCAAGATGTGGGCGTATGAATTTTGTTTATATATAATATTATTATATTTAATTTTCTGTTTTGGTGTTCTAAGCAATTTCCTGTAAATAGGGTGCTTAGGTTAGAATTGAAAATCACACCGGAAACTAAAAATTTCTCTCTTTCTCTCTCTATAATATCGAGCGTATTTTGTGAGTAATTTAGTATTTTGAGTATTGTTATACGGTGCAAGTTCTTTCAGCACTATATCCAGTATTCCAGTCAGAAGTACTATTCTTTCTGAGATAATGGATGTTATTTTATTTGAAAATGATATTATTCTTCAATATCATTATGCCGAAATATTGGTTGGAAATTTTTATCAAATTTTGAACTTTGTCATGTCGGGGTTACTATTCATGAGTTACTATTCATGAGTTACTATTAACGAGTTACTATTTATGAGTACTATTCACGAAGCATGATGATATTTTTTATGAAATTTCTATCTTTTAGTGTCGGAATTACTATTTACGTATACGCCACTATTCACGTATACGGCATTATTCACGAATACGACACTATTCATAGAAAAATTAAATTTTCTTTTCTGTGTCCAAGATTGTCTGTTATGATTCCTATCTTTGATTGGATCTATGTTTTGGTCTTCATTCTTGAATTTTACTCCACTCTGATTATTTATGAAGTATTTTTGAACTTGAATTGTGTAAAGTACGAATCCTTATTATTTGTTCTTTTGTTTTACTGGATTAGTTTTCTTTAAAATATTTTTCATCATCCTCAGTCCTAAATGATGATATTACTGAATATCTTTGGCCTGTTGTACAAAGATGAATGATTTTATGATGAATATCTTTGGCCCGTAGTGCAATGATGAACAGGTGTTTAAATGAACATGACCAACTGACGAATATCTTTGGCCCGTAGTGCAAAGATGAACAGGTGTTGAGATGAACATGACCAACTGATGAAATCTTTGGCCTGTAGTGTAAAGATGACTATTTGGTTCAAAATGTATATTGATTGATGTTACAGGGATAACATATCGATGATGGACTTTTAAATTCATATATAAAAGATAGTAGATTGCATTATATACTTAACTCTTCTAATGAATTGTTGTTTCCGCTGCAGTTGTTGATCTAAAACTTGTTGTCTATTGTATTCTATCAGATTTTTTCCTGTTGAAGACTAAGGATAATTTTTTGTACATTATATTAGTCATAATATTCTTTATTGGGCTAGTTGAGCTCACCCTTTTTCCTTTTTGTTCCATTTTTCTTCTCAGGAGGCGAGAATATAGCGGGAACTAGTTGGGGTGTGAAGTGATGGTTCAAGACAGTTGTTTTAGTAGTCCTAACCATTTTGTAATATAGTGTATCAATAATTGTAATGAGAACTTATTTGAGTGTGGATATTGTCTAGAAGACAATATTTGTATTTAAACTCAAAGTTTATGTGTTGTCGTATTTTGCACGACAATTGTATTAATGAAGTTGTAGTTGTTTCTGTACTATGTATTTGGCGACTCAGAATGGGTTGGATGGAATGAACCTATTTTAGGGGCGTCACAGTTTGTAACATTACGGTCATGATTATACCGAATAATCCCTGGTCATAATCATACCAATCAATAGTACATCTATGCACGTAAGCCACAAATGACTTTTATCACAATATAAGCATTAGGATGATGACAATGATATAAGAATTCAATTAAAAGAAAGCAAAGGATAAATTTTTAAAGATTTATAACTTTATTTATCCAGAATTCAATAATGTCCAAATTATCAACTTGATACTGCTTTGTGGAGTAAAACTCAAGAATAATATTGTATCAAAAATGATTTGGACAGCAAAGAAATCAATTTTTTTTGTCATGAATAATTCCCCGGGTGAATAATACTCGAGTGAATAGTACCATATGCATAGTACTTCGGGAATAGTACCCCGTGAATAGTACTCATGAATAGTATTTTATGAATAGTACCTGTGAATAGTACTTTATGAATAGTACTCCCGTAAATAGTACTTTGTGAATAGTACCATAAAAATGAATACTACTCATAGACAGTACTCCGGCATGAAAAGCTTAAAATTTAACAAGAATGTGTAGAAAATATCCTTGTGAAACGATACTAGATGAAGTGCAAATTTTAAGGATATTCTACTAATTTCACAGAGTATAGAAGCAATACTTTAACAAAATGAGGGTATAATCAGGAATACGAGACGAAATAATATTACTCACATACTACATAGTATGGAAGAAAATATTATTCCTATGAATACTGAACAAAATAATATCCTTTACCTCAGAAGAAGACTGGATACTGAAATAGTGAGGTAGCAGACTTCTCTTCTACTTTCTCTCTAAAGCTTCTTTCTCTATAGCTTCTCTTTCTATAATTTCTCTTGTGAGTCTTAGTGAATTGGTGAGAATGAAAGAAGAATGAACTTCTATTTATAGGAAAACATAGTTTTGATAATTGCACGTTTTGGGGCTCAAACAATTATAGTATAAAACCTTCATCTTTTCCTTCATTTTTAATTTAGTCATGCAAGTATTATCAAACTTGCACCATCTCCCCTAATAGTACATCATGTGAATCAATAGTACAATCATGTGAATCAATAGTTATATACATGTGAAAAAAATAATTACAGTATAGTACCTTCATCTATACCTCTATTTTTAATTTAGTCATGCAAGTATTATCAATCTTGCACCACCTTCCCTAATAGTACATGTATGTGAATCAATAGTAAACACATGTGAACAAATAGTTATAAGTATGTGAATTAATAACAATTAATTGCTCATTTATCCGATTAATTATCCGATTGGTTAATATAACCTCCAGATATCAATTATTATCGGAATAGATGTCGATTTCCACTAACACTAATAATTCCAACACAATGGAACTATCAATTTTATCTTTAATCAACACGAACTTATTCATCATTAATATTATAACTCATAATATTTAACAACCAGGTCGTTCCTAGGAAAGAGGGGGCTTTCCAATAAGGATTTCTCCCTATTGGCGCGCAATTAGGTGACCAAACCTCTCATTGACAAAACTTTCTAGACATTGTCAATATTGTAAATAATAATATGAATAACTTTGCCGTCTCAATTATTGATTTAATAATATAAGATATTATGCATATGATAGTGTGACAATAATTGAATTAATAATATGAGAGATATTATGCAGCAATTACTGTAGCAATAATTGAGAAAAACTGAGTGACTTCTCACGTAAGCATCAATAATCAATATCGTGTGCTACTATGCAACCACGCGTATTACTGTTCTTTTACCATCGAGTAGTTCAACAGTTTAACGGTAAAACTTTCGCAGTTATTTTTATAAAAAAATAATTCTGTCATTTTCTAACTACGACAATACTTCCATTGTGGGGTCCACCAATGATTGTGCCGTTGTACGAATATTCCCCGACCAATCGAATATTATATAACCACTTGATTAATTTGCAAAATTTGTAAATAATACCCACAACTATAATATTATAACAAATCCACACCATAATATTCAAAAATATATTTCGAGAAAAATTAATCTTTATTCATAAAGTTTGGGGTCTTATAAATGGCCCTCCTTCTAGCGCCAATGTTAACGCCATGTTTCGTCAGCGCGTCCAATCACTGAATCCACACGCTTAAACATGCACAATAATAGATCACACAAGAAGCTTGACGACGCCTTGTGCCGCCGGGTGATAGCTCCGGTGTGAGAATGAGTACAGGCCGTTACAAGGTTTTACAATGGAGGCTTTAGTTTTTAGTGCTCAAAAGGGTATTACCTGTTAATTGAAGTCTAGCCTTGTATTTATAGCCATTCTCGTCACCTTAAAGACCACTTCCGAATCGAATTAGGACTCCAATACATGGTAGTTACCATAGTTTGGGTCCAACACAATCTCCTTAAAAGGTGCAAGTTGGATACAATTCAAATATTACCTTTGGAGTTAGTTATCCAAATATGGTTAGGATTAGAATCCTAAACCATTTAGAGCCCTTATCACTCCGGACTCCATACAAGGGCCAATCCACTGTATAGGCCCAACCCAATCAAATCACATAAACTGGTCTGGGCTCCGGCCTAATGGACTCGGATGCCTGGCCCCGAACACCATGAACTAGAACAAGACTCTGGCCTAGAGGAATCGGATGTCCGAACCCGAACACATTTAATATCCATAATGGCTTCGGCCCAATGGGCCCAATATCCCCTTCACGCCCCAGGCCTTCGGGCCACATGAGGGTCGGGAAAATACTCCCAAACACCTAATTTGAAAAATAATTTATTAGACTATTACTACTATAGCATATACCTTAATCGATGCATCAAGTGCTCGAACCAACGAATTTGGCCCCTCCAGTAACGCATCAAACAAATTCGAAATTTCAAAACCCAAATGTTTAACTTTTGACTCTATAACCTCTAACCATCTTCTTTCAATTGGTGAAAAAATGACAATGCAAGACTGGGGTTTTCTCTGAGCGTGTTTAAGTGAAAAATAACTTTAGAATTTATTAGAGATAATACATACATACACACACATGGTGCGTTTTCGGTTTTATGCGTGCGGTTTAGACTAGTAACCAAATTTGGTTATTCAACCCTTCTAAAATCGTCACTGTAGCAACCCCGAATCCGGGCCCCGAATTGCCGCGGACTCGGTATACTATTTCTATCATTATTTGCGGAAGATATAAACATAAATTATTTGTACAATACATTACACACTATTTTACCCAAGTCGAGTAACCTTAACTTAAACACCATTCATATAATATCTATTATACAAAAATATTTATCACTATATATTATTACAAACAAGCCGCACTTTAACCCAAGTAGAACTTGACTTTAACCTTTTTCTGTGCCCGAACACGTTCGCCTTATCTGCAATGTTTTATCATGATATAGCAAGAGTGAGCATAAAAGTTGCCCAGCAAGTTTAAATACAACAATATAACAATATATCATGATTGAAGAGTATGAATAATGAGCTTGCTACAATTCATCAATATAATTGAGAACTAGCACGAACAAACGTTTGACTGAACAAGTTTTATACATGAACAACATTTATGAACCAACTGGTAATGAAGGTGATCAGCCTTTCATACCTGACTTATACATGCAAGATGTACAAAGTACAATTTTCATGGCAATCAACAACGATTAACCATCAGCTTGAATGAAACACTCTTATTAGAGTTAAGTATAAGAAAACTTGCCTGAACCGTTGATTACCGTAACGCAATTAATAACGCTTTATCCGAAGACCTAATATTAATAATATAGATCTCCAATATTAGAATAATATCATCACAGTATAATACTGCTATATTTATATCCACAGAATAACCTAAACACATTACCACATAAACCTATCAATCTTTACAACACATAAAACTAGGTATCAAGTCAAACTATTTAAGTCTGAGTTGAAACCGACACAATTCTATCATCCCGACGGTCTAGACGGACGAATATCGAGTTTAAGTTCAATTAAACTCTAACTTAATACTTAACAATATCACAGATAATTTTCTTATCAGTCAAAACATTTTTCCTAGGCTCGTAATAATTTTCAGATAATTATTACCATTTATCAATATTTTTCAATCATTAAAACCATATTTAAATAAATTAAATTAAACATAATTCCTTAATCATTAATATTTATTTAATATAAAATATTAATGAAAATCATTACATAATATTATAATATAATTATAATATCACAAAGTATTTTTAATACCTTAAAATCATAATTATATAATTTTTAAACACTTAAATCCATTATCCGATAATTGCTATTAATATTAAAATATTAATATTTTCATGACTAAATATCAAAAGTTATATTTTATAACTTAAAATATTTTTATAACACTTAAATCATTTTTATATGATTTTTAAATCATTAATTCTATTTTTCCATAATTTATTTAATATATTTATTAAATAAACTAATTATCATTAATATTGATTAATTAATGAATTTCATCCCAAAATATTAAAAGTCATCAAAAATAACTTAAAATATTTTCTTATACAATAAAATAATTTTTCATGATTTTTCATGAATTAAAACTATTTTTAAATAATTTATTTAATATTATAATTAAATAAATAAATATCATTTATATTCCAAAAATACTAAATATTTTTGAAATATACTCAAAATAGTTAAAAACTATTTTTCAGACTTTTAAATAATTTTTCATAATTTATTTTGTATTTTTAATAATTAAAAACTATTTTTTTCTAATTTTAAATCATTTTTCGGAAAATAATAAATAAACCGTCGCTAAAGGGCCCTATAGCGACAGAACCGTCGCTATAGGTGTTCTTGAGTGTTCTTGACAGAGTTCGGGTTGGGTGGTTTGACCACGATTTAATTGGTGTTCTAATCGATTTTTGGGTTGTTTAAAACTTTCAGATTGTAGTACTCATGTAGTACTACAACCTCAAACGGATTTCATGGTCATACAACATCAGATCAGAGAGCTTTAAGTCTCCAAAATATCTGACAACGTGTTCTTCATTTTCTGGGTTTTCCAGAAAATGAAGAAGAGTCGAGCTTAACAGCTTTCGATCCTTATAACGTTCATTTAATGTTCGGTTTATGTGATCTAGAGGTTTTAAATTGTAGTACTGATGTCAGGATACAAGTATATCATATACAATCAACTTAAAAACATCAAAAATGCAAGATCTGGACTGGTCAAACTAAGTGTCACGAACTGTTCTTGAAGATTCTGGGTTTTCCAGAATCTTCATCCAGCCAGTTGGTCAACGCATGTTTGACCGATAATTACTCTGATCCTGTTACAGATCTGGGTGATCTAAAGCTTTTATAATGTAGATCTCATGTCAAACTACAACTTTAAAACAACAACATGACCAAACTAACAAGCAACAACAAGATTCATGACCTTCAAAATCTTGTCAGACCAATCTGGAAATTATGGGTTACCCAGATTCTCAGTTCCTGTGATCGGTCAACAACCTTTGACTGTAAATAACAAGAAATCTAGACATGCTATTACCACGATTCCAGTTCCAGATTAAAGCCTACATGTCATACTACAGATTTATAACTTACAACACAACAAAACATTAACAAGTAAAGATCTAGAGGCCCTGACATATGGCTGTCAGGCCTTAAATTTCAAGATTTCCAGATTTCTATAAACCTTAGATCCGAGCATCTAGGTGTTATGGATCCATGATCCAACAACCCAGATCTCTAATTGACACCTTATAACACATGTTTAACCAACAACTAACATCAAACAACATCAAAATCTTAGATTTCAAAATTTAGGGTTTTATACCTTTTATGCTTTAATTCATGAATCTAATTCTTTGATCCGTTTCTGGTACACGTGGAGCTTGAATTGAGACTGAAATATCAGTGAAATTTCGTGGGTTTGGAGAGAATGGGAGTTGGTGAGAGCAAGAATGAGATTGGCTAAGTTTTTGGACACTTTCTCTCTCCAAATCCTTATATAATTTGCTTGATTCATTGCATTATCTGATTTGCTGAGGTTGCTGGACATTTTGTCAAATGCTAGGGCTATGCTTAGGCTAGGGTTGTTCACCAACCCAATGATTTGGCCAAGATTTGCAAGCTACTTAAATTAATACACAAAAAGGGGCATTTTTGTCTTTTCCATTTTTTTTCTAGATTTTCCTTTTTATGATACCCTTAGGGTTTAACATACTAAGATTTAGAGTTTGGACAAATTTAGGGTTTAGGTTTTAACCCTTATCTTTGTAATTTAATTTCTACAATTTCCAATTTCGGTTTTCAAATAAGAAAATTAACCTTTTTAACTTATAATTAGAATTTTCTAATTATAACAAAAATTTCTTAATCATACTTTAAATCTTACTAATTAGGATTAGTATTTCCTAATTAAAATCGTTAATTAAGCAATTAGGTTCAAAATGGTCATTAGGGTTTATAAACCGCTAATTAGGGTTTCTAATAGAAAATTAATTTTTTCTAATTTAGAAATTAAATATCGTAATTAGATTAGGGTTTCTAATTACTCATAAATTGAAATAATTAGGATTAGGGTTTCCTAATTAACATTGCTACTTTTAGCAATTAAATCCACCACTGAACAATTAGGGTTTCTGACGGAACAATTAGGGTTTCTGACGGAACAATTAGGGTTCCATAAATTGAAAATTAGGGTTTGCTAATTAATTAACATTTACCCTAATTAGTACTTAATTAATAGCACTTAAGCATTAAAATTCTCAGTTATATTCCCAGATTAGGGTTTTATTTTATCAGATTCTGAAATTAGGGTTTTCAGATCTGGTATTAGGGTTTTCAAACAATCAATTAAGATTTTAGATAATTCATTAGGGTTTTTCCTAATAAATTTAATATTACTGACGTTTAACCTTAAACATATCATTGCATTCCCAATCTAGGGTTTTTTCAATATCCTATTTAGGATTTCGTACACCCGGAACTGAAACTAGGGTTTCCAGAACCGGTTTCTAAGGTTTCTTATCAGACGTTAGGATTTTCTAACTGAACGCTGTCGTTCTTAATATATAATTAGGGTTTATCACAGATGTAATTTATCTGATCAACCCATGACCCTTAACCACATTCTGAACACATTATTAACCATAAACACAGAACATAATCACATAAATCCTTAATCCTGAATAATTCACTTATATCCTTCACCGAATTTTGAAATCCTCAAAATTTAATCCCAATAACATTAAACGCATACACTTATTTTCTGTCTAGGTCTAATATTTGACCTTAAATCAATCATTTAAGATTTTAATAAATTGCCCAAATTCTCGGGTTGTCACATTCACCCCTCCTTATAAGAATTTCGTCCCCGAAATTCGCCTTACACCTTACACCGTGCACGTTAGACCATTCACACATGAACCTTATACCTTACACCATTCACACATATACCATTCACACACATTATTACATGCCACCCAATACACCTCTCACCAGAGTAAAAGTTTTGAAATTGTGCTGAGGGGTCATATAGACCATGAACACATTTAGTTTTTTTTAACGGTAGTGATCATACCGCCAAACAATACATTACTTGGTCTGTTTACAATCACAAAGAAGGTAAACTACCATTATTAGTACTTTAGGTGATCATCCCATTGTACAGTTACGTCATGCATAACGTATTAGTCATTATTAGCGAATATTTACGCTACTAGATTGGATTATTTATCCAAACATTATCGTTCACCTCAGTCTTATCATTGGATTCCGCACCAAAACAATTTGGTTCGGGGAAATTCTTTCAATAAACACTTGGAGTTTTTATAACATTAGTCTAGCTGAATCAAATAGCATAGACTCATATCAATAATTCAATTCGAATTATTTAGGTGTAGCCAAACCCCGTTGGCAAATTAAAATTTTTGAAAATATTTTCGAGAATGATGTCATGATGCCGCACTGTATTAACAGTCCGTTGAGGATTCCGTCATTGGTGATTTTATCATACTAGATCATACCATAGTAGAATAGTGACTTCAGGTCAAATTCATACTAAGTAATAATGCATTGATGACTCCATCGTTTTTATCATCTCTGCACCAGGTTACATGGTACACAAGTGATAAATAAAAATAATTTTTGATATTTTAAATCATTTGCGTCTAGCCGAAATAAATAGCATAGACTGTACTTTAAACCATTTCAAAAATGGTTACGAGTCTACATTTTTTTTAAAAGGCACATAGTGCGTATTTAGCTTGATGTCAATCATTTCGAAGTTTAGCATAGCTAGGAGTTTAGGAAAACCTAAGTCTCCACTAATGATCATTTGCTTAATAATCTATCTGTTCCTATAATCCTTAACACTCCATTCACACGCAACAATACCCAATTCATAAAACCACACTTATGAGTTCATAACCTGACCACAATTATATGAGTTTACGAACTTACCTTAGTCTGACCTTTGGCGTCCGTTCGCTAAGGGCTCATAAACATTTCATATAACTATGCGTCAAGAATGTCACATATGTATGAGTTCTAAGAACTCGTACTTAATCCTATATTCTCTACCTATGTCCTATTTATCTATATATAATAACTAGCGTGACACAACATTTCAATTATTACCAATGCCACCAACTGAGTAGTTTTTACACCAAGTACAATTCCCCGCCCATACAAGGAATCATACAACTCTGTTGCTGGCACAAGTCCTCATTGAAATTCCCACCCAATCTTAACCCCCGTTTTCATACGAATTTTATTTAATCCGTATCCATAATCCATAACTCATTTATGAGTTTTCATAGTACCATTTCATAGTACAACTTTCACACAATATCTTGCTGTAAACTTTTCAATCAATAGATTGATTCATTTCCCATATCATAACCTTTATCAGATCACGGGGTGATCTTATCGTATATATTACGATTCAATTCCATGCACTATGATCGTTTTGTTTTACGATCTCCTATCCCTTCATTTTTGTTCACCACTACTGTTCACCACTATAACCAGAGTTAGGGAACTCTGTAGTTTAACAACTTACCGAGATTCGTCTTTGAATCTTACTGACCAACTAACTCTATGTGAGTTAGTCTTATCCTAATCACTGCGGTTATTGGTCTCAGGTATTCCTACCTAAGCTTCATAACCAACAGCTCTGATACCAACTGTAGCAACCCCGAATCCGGGCCCCGAATCGCCGCGGACTTGATATACTATTTCTATCATTATTTGCGGAAGATATAAACATAAATTGTTTATACAATACATTACACACTATTTTACCCAAGTCGAGTAACCTTAACTTAAACACCATTCATATAATATCTATTATACAACAATATTTATCACTATATATTATTACAAACAAGCCGCACTTTAACCCAAGTAGAACTTGAATTTAACCTTTTTCTGTGCCCGAACACGTTCGCCTTATCTGCAATGTTTTATCATGATATAGCAAGAGTGAGCATAAAAGTTGCCCAGCAAGTTTAAATACAACAATATAACAATATATCATGATTGAAGAGTATGAATAATGAGCTTGCTACAATTCATCAATATAATTGAGAACTAGCACGAACAAACGTTTGACTGAACAAGTTTTATACATGAACAACATTTATGAACCAACTGCTAATGAATGTGATCAACCTTTCATACCTGACTTATACATGCAAGATGTACAGAGTACAATTTTCATGGCAATCAACAACGATTAACCATCAGCTTGAATGAAACACTCTTATTAGAGTTAAGTATAAGAAAACTTGCCTGAACCGTTGATTACTGCAACGCAATTAATAACGCTTTATCCGAAGACCTAATATTAATAATATAGATCTCCAATATTAGAATAATATCATCACAGTATAATACTGCTATATTTATATCCACAGAATAACCTAAACACATTACCACATAACCCTATCAGTCTTTACAACACATAAGACTGGGTATCATGTCAAACTATTTAAGTCTGAGTTGAAACCGACACAATTCTATCATCCCGACGGTCTAGACGGATGAATATCGAGTTTAAGTTCAATTAAACTCTGACTTAATACTTAAAAATATCACAGATAATTTTCTTATCAGTCAAAACATTTTTCCTAGGCTTGTAATAATTTTCAGATAATTATTACCATTTATCAACATTTTTCAATCATTAAAACCATATTTAAATAAATTAAATTAAACATAATTCCTTAATCATTAATATTTATTTAATATAAAATATTAATGAAAATCATTACATAATATTATAATATAATTATAATATCACAAAGTATTTTTAATACCTTAAAATCATAATTATATAATTTTTAAACACTTAAATCCATTATCCGATAATTGCTATTAATATTAAAATATTAATATTTTCATGACTAAATATCAAAAGTTATATTTTATAACTTAAAAATATTTTTATAACACTTAAATCATTTTTATATGATTTTTAAATCATTAATTCCATTTTTCCATAATTTATTTAATATATTTATTAAATAAACTAATTATCATTAATATTGATTAATTAATGAATTTCATCCCAAAATATTAAAAGTCATCAAAAATAACTTAAAATATTTTCTTATACCATAAAATAATTTTTCATGAATTAAAACTATTTTTAAATAATTTATTTAATATTATAATTAAATAAATATATACCATTTATATTCCAAAAATACTAAATATTTTTGAAATATACTCAAAATAGTTAAAAACTATTTTTCAGACTTTAAAATAATTTTTCATAATTTATTTTGTATTTTTAATAATTAAAAACCATTTTTTTCTAATTTTAAATCATTTTCCGAAAAATAATAAATAAACCGTCGCTAAAGGGCCCTATAGCGACAGAACCGTCGCTATAGGTGTTCTTGAGTGTTCTTGACAGAGTTCGGGTTGGGTGGTTTGACCACGATTTAATTGGTGTTCTGATCGATTTCTGGGTTGTTTAAAACTTTCAGATTGTAGTACTCATGTAGTACTACAACCTCAAACGGATTTCATGGTCATACAACATCAGATCAGAGAGCTTTAAGTCTCCAAAATATCTGACAACGTGTTCTTCATTTTCTGGGTTTTCCAGAAAATGAAGAAGAGTCGAGCTTAACAGCTTTCGATCCTTATAACGTTCATTTAATGTTCGGTTTATGTGATCTAGAGGTTTTAAATTATAGTACTGATGTCAGGCTACAAGTATATCATATACAATCAACTTAAAAACATCAAAAACGCAAGATCTGGACTGGTCAAACTAAGTGTCACGAACTGTTCTTGAAGATTCTGGGTTTTCCAGAATCTTCATCCAGCTAGTTGGTCAACGCATGTTTGACCGATAATTACTCCGATCCTGTTACAGATCTGGGTGATCTAAAGATTTTATAATGTAGATCTCATGTCAAACTACAACTTTAAAACAACAACATGACCAAACTAACAAACAACAGCAAGATTCATGACCTTCAAAATCTTGTCAGACCAATCTGGAAATTATAGGTTACCCAGATTCTCAGTTCCTGTGATCGGTCAACAACCTTTGACTATAAATAACAAGAAATCTAGACATGCTATTACCACGATTCCAGTTCCAGATTAAAGCCTACATGTCATACTACAGATTTATAACTTACAATACAACAAAACATTAACAAGTAAATATCTAGAGGCCCTGACATATGGCTGTCAAGCCTTAAATTTCCAGATTTCCAAATTTCTATAAACCTTAGATCCGAGCATCTAGGTGTTATGGATCCATGATCCAACAACCCAGATCTCTAATTGACACCTTATAACACATGTTTAACCAACAACTAACATCAAACAACATCAAAATCTTAGATTTCAAAATTTAGGGTTTTATACCTTTTATGCTTTAATTCATGAATCTGATTCTTTGATCCGTTTCTGGTACACGTGGGGCTTGAATTGAGACTGAAATATCAGTGAAATTTCGTGGGTTCGGAGAGAACGGGAGTTGGTGAGAGCAAGAATGAGATTGGCTAAGTTTTTGGACACTTTCTCTCTCCAAATCCTTATATAATTTGCTTGATTCATTGCATGATCTGATTTGCTGAGGTTGCTGGACATTTTGTCAAATGCTAGGGCTATGCTTAGGCTAGGGTTGTTCACCAACCCAAAGATTTGGCCAAGATTTGCAAGCTACTTAAATTAATACACAAAAAGGGGCATTTTTGTCTTTTCCATTTTTTTCTAGATTTTCCTTTTTATGAAACCCTTAGGGTTTAGCATACTAAGATTTAGAGTTTGGACAAATTTAGGGTTTAGGTTTTAACCCTTAACTTTGTAATTTAATTTCTACAATTTCCAATTTCGGTTTTCAAATAAGAAAATTAACATTTTTAACTTATAATTAGAATTTTCTAATTATAACAAAAATTTCTTAATCATACTTTAAATCTTAGTAATTAGGATTAGTATTTCCTAATTAAAATTGCTAATTAAGCAATTAGGGTCAAAATGGTCATTAGGGTTTATAAACCGCTAATTAGGGTTTCTAATAGAAAATTAATTTTTTCTAATTTAGAAATTAATATCGTAATTAGATTAGGGTTTCTAATTACTCATAAATTAAAATAATTAGGATTAGGGTTTCCTAATTAACATTGCTATTTTAGCAATTAAATCCACCACTGAACAATTAGGGTTTCTGACGGAACAATTAGGGTTCCATAAATTGAAAATTAGGGTTTGCTAATTAATTAACCTTTACCCTAATTAGTACTTAATTAATAGCATTTAAGCATTAAAATTCTCCGTTATATTCCCAGATTAGGGTTTCATTTTATCAGATTCTGAAATTAGGGTTTTCAGATCTGGTATTAGGGTTTTCAAACAATCAATTAAGATTTTAGATAATTCATTAGGGTTTTTCCTAATAAATTTAATATTACTGACGTTTAACCTTAAACATATCATTGCATTCCCAATCTAGGATTTTTTCAATATCCTATTTAGGATTTCGTACACCCGGAACTGAAACTAGGGTTTCCAGAACCGGTTTCTAGGATTTCTTATCAGACGTTAGGATTTTCTAACTGAACGCTGTCGTTCTTAATATATAATTAGGGTTTATCACAGATGTAATTTATCTAATCAACCCATGACCCTTAACCACATTCTGAACACATCATTAACCATAAACACAGAACATAATCACATAAATCCTTAATCCTGAATAATTCACCTATATCCTTTACCGAATTTTGAAATCCTCAAAATTCAATCCCAATAACATTAAACGCATACACTTATTTTCTGTCTAGGTCTAATATTTGACCTTAAATCAATCATTTAAGATTTTGATAAATTGCCCAAATTCTCGGGTTGACTAAATAGTTTAATACTCAAATGTTTATTGAGAATATGAGACGTTGATTATCCTTTGGTTTATTTGATGATGAAGTTAACATGACTAATGTTACCGGTCGCAACTTTAAGTTTTAAAATAATATTTTGAGCAATGAATTATCTTAAAAAGCTTATTACGTAATCGGATGGAAATACTTGGAAGAATAATTGTTTAATGACATATATTGAAAAAGAAATATTTGTTTAATCAATACGGAAGATATTATATATTTATTTTACGATATGAAATTTCGAAAAATATTGTTGTGAACATTGTTATCTTATTTTAAATTGTGTGTAATTTTGCAAGACTTACAAATATGTTGTACTAATTTTTTATAAAATTAATTTGTTTTTCTATAACAACACTGATTCTAAGTTTTTAACAGTAAAAAAAAGAATTAAAAAATATTTAATTTGAACAGAAAAAACATGAAACTTATCAATTTTCTTCATGTTATTACTGAGTTTATAAAGAAAAATGAAAGAAAGCTTAAACTTTACATTTAAAATAAATTATTATATTAGTTTTGTTGTGCTTATAATATAAAGTGTACAATAGAAATTTAAAAAAAATGCTTATGCTATTCATTTTTCAGTCCAAATTCGTTCACTTTTGGATAGAATTTTTCAGCAACAAATATAACCAAGTTTGTTGTCCATTTCTTCTCTTTTATCATTCAATAAAAAAGCTTAGTAACATAATGCAAGTAAAAAAAAATTTACAAAAAAAATAAATTATCTATACTGTTGTCAAATCTTAAATCGGTCACTGGCCATACAATCTGTAAATTATTATAGATCTAAACTATCTAAACATTCATGAGCCACAAGACTAGATTCAACAGCCTCAATAGGCCTAGCAACAACAAAAACAGTAGCCACAAAACAGTAGTACCAGCAAGGCATTTACATAACCAGGCCCAGCCTAACATCCAACAAACTTAGCATAAGCATACTCTCTTCTCTCTGCCCCTCGCCCCTCGGTCTTCTCCGCCGAAAATGTAATTTATACATTTATATACTTAAACTAAATATTTTTTTCTTGCAATTATTTTATTTTAGCTCCTAGATATTTTTATACTCCTTTAATTCCAAATTATAAGATTAATATTAATTTTTTAAAAATTAATTTAAAATATTTTTAAATTTAAAATTAATATGATTCATTTAAATTTTAAAAACAATACATTTTATAACTAGTACTATTTTTAAGTAATTTATGGTATTTATGATTATATTGACATAAACTAAATGAATTCACATTAATTTTGAATTTGAAATTAATTTATAAAAAGTCTTAAATAATTTTGAAAGAAGAGACTATAAATTCTCCTAATTATTCCCAACAATCAATCACAAGTAATTAACATTTAAGTAAAATCTCAATTGGGGAAATTATTTTCTGAAGTATGTCATTGTAAATTTTGATGCTCATAGTATTTAAATTACATAAAAACATTTATAAGGTAAAAACAAAATAAAAACAATAGAGTAAAAAGTAATGAAAAAAACTGTCCCAAACTGTCATGAAAAAATAGGGTTTTGGATCTGCAGAGTGAATGAGGCTCAAAACAGAGAGATGGGAAGTTTCTAAGGGTGGTTGCCCCTCTCAACCTTGACCCCATGATTTCAAATTGACCCCTTAACAGAAATCAACAGCCCTTAAAGAATCCTTACACAGTGTTTCTGAGTTTTAAAACTATCCATATATATATACATTCATTTTGTGTGTGAGATGGATATTATGCAGATTGCTTTGTTTTTTGCATTTTTCTGTTTTTGGGAATGGAGGGAGTAAATAATTCTATGAGGCTGTAATGATGAATTTCTCTCGGAGCATACCCAATCGGGCATGGGAAATCGGACCCGTATCTTGGCGGGGCAACACCTGTTGGTACGTGATGAGATCTGTATCTCTCGTATTCAACTGGGGGTTGCAGCCATGGCGGAATCGGATTCCCTGTTTGATTTACACGGATCTGAGCCTCAAGATATTTCTTTTAACATTTATATATACTTGTACATATCTATTATGTTCTTGGTTATTGTATTTTTTTTGCTGACTTCCCATCAATGAAAGGAGAAATTCTTTTGATGAATATTTTTCATAGGATAATGATATATATGATTTATGTTATTTGTTAGTATTTTAATAATGTATTTGATATAGGGAGTTAATTTTTTAATTATACTCAATTTCTATACCTCGAAACTCTTGCAATAGACTTTTGATTAATTAATTTTTATTTATAATTTATTTTATTTTAATTTGTAAATGGGTTTTTTTTTGTGGGTTTGAAAGAGTATTTTTCAAGCATTTTCTAACACATTTATAGATTAGATGACAATTCTCAAGTCTGAGTATAGGGTATTTTTGTGGGATTTGATGAAAAATATTGGTATACTAGGAACAGTCTCGTGCCTCCGGCACTATGAATGTTGGGATTTATTCCAAATTTTGGACAACCCAAATGATTTATTGAGTGAGCGAGAAATTCAAAATTATTTGTATTTTATTAGATAGATGGATGGTGGGATTTATCCCAAACTTTGGACGTTCTAGATGATTTATTGAGTGAGCGGGAAATTCAAAATTATTTATATTTTATTAGATATAATTAGATATATAGAATATAGATATAGATAGATAGAATTAGATAGATTGTATTTTATTAGATAGATGGATGGTGAGATTTATCCCAAACTTTGGACGGCCCAGATGATTTATTGAATGAGCGGGAAATTCAAAATCATTTGTGTTTTATTAGATAGATACGCATCACTGAAAAGGGGAAATGGTTTATTTGATATATGTAGCAATAATTTTGTTACTAGTGTTGAACAATACAAGCCATGTCAGAAACAAACTTGATCACGGATCTGAGATTAAAGTGGAAATTAGGCAGATACCTAATACATTTTACAAAGTAGGATTAATCTATCAAGATCTCCAACGAGTGAAAGGAAAGAATTACCATCTGGTACAGAAAAGCTAAAGCCAGAGAAGTTACCTTTTCACCACACCGAAAGAAATTTAAGGAATTTTAATTTGCAAATGTGATCACTAGCTTTTGAATCAATTATCAATTTGAGACTGCAATTGCTCAAACCTTTGGAGTGAAGGATAAGTGTAGGATACTATCTTGTTAGTAGGATCATTTGGTTATAACCGAGTCGAATATGCTATTCGGTTATAACTGAAAATTGATAGTTGTGTAATTTTGGTATTCGAACAAATAACCGAATTACTCATTAATTAAATTACCGAATTTATTAATCATTTGTTCGAGTAATAATTGAATACATAAAATTCAGTTGTTAAATCCAAATTATAAGTATCAATAATAAAGTCAAAACCTTCAAAAAAAAGAAGAAAACAACTGTCAACGAACGACGACCAAACAAGGCATTATAGATTATAGAGCCAAAGCTCAAAGTACAATACGATAACTATGGTGGTAAAGAAAGCGAGATATGACATCACCTTCGGGGTGACAAACACCTGCGGTCGAATAACCTAGAGACTAGAAGATAGATACAAAAAATGTATCAACACTTTTACCGATGGAAAGTGAAGATAGGGCATCGTCGGTAAAGGCAGGAGGATCGGCGGAGATTGAGAGAGGCGAAGAGGACTAGACGGCGAAATCGAAACTGAGAGGCGGAGGCCGGAGAGGAATGAGGAATTGGGATGTGGGATATGGGATATGATATTTGAGAGTTAAAAACTCAAAATGCTAATACTAATATACTATAGTCATATACAGATACCAGTATAAAATTAGTATTATTATTTTAATTAATAAATTCGGTAATTCGGATATCCGAATAACCTATTTTTTAAAACCGACGAAACCGAATACTGAACAATAAATCGGATATAACCGAAATTAGAAAAAAACTGAAAAATTGAAATAATTCGATTAAAAAAATTTAGTTGTGTTCGGTAATTCGATTTTATTCGTTTTTTGCTCACTCCTACTTGCTGATAGTAACCAGAACTTTTGGGGGAATTTAAGATCATGAAGCGTTCCAATTCGTTCCAATCTTGGGCTTAGAAGTTTGAATCGAATTCTAATTTTAGGCTTAGGAGAAGTTAGAATTCGTTCCGATTCGGTTATTGTAAATCCTGTTTCCAACGACAAGTAAACTAGTACATAAATGGGAATTCTCTCTTAACAAGCAAAGATCTTTTTTAAGAGATTTAATTCGAAACTATTATACATCTTCAAAGGCTGCCGACTTTGTCCGAAGCGAACAATCAGTTGAAGGAGCCTCGTAATAGAGACGAATGGTCCCAAAAAGGTCAGAAAAGATAACACCTTTTTAGCTTTCTTCAGGATTTGTACACATTTAACAATTAATTATATGTAAGCAAATAGTTTTTTGATGCATTCATTATACAGATAGTTACATTTACAATTTTTTGTCATTTAATGCCCTTTTTGTGGATCAACACGGATACAATATTTTCAATAACAAATGAAACAAAAAAGTTATAGCATATATTCGAGTGTGAAGTTGTTAGAATTAGGCTTTATTGAGTATTGAATGGAACTCCTGTTTTCCCCTTGTATTAGATGGATGGTTGATAGGAAAATCATGTAAACTGGAAACATGTTTTCTTTATGTTATCATGTGGATTGTCATAAGGAAAATGAATTATCACCAAAAAATAATAATTAATAAATAAATAAATTCTGTCGAATGATATGTCGACAAGACACATGTTGAAATTCCCATTGGGGCAAAAAAATTTTTAACAACATAATATATTAAAAAGTAAAGTTCCACCATTACAAAATATATTTTTACTAAAACAAAGATAATGTAGTAATAGATTTGCTTTACCAAAGATAACAAAACATAGCAAAAAAATCTTTTAGAACATATCTTCGTCAAAATTGAACCCGACGTTCTTTCAAATCACGAAATGTTACAATTGTATCCTTAAGTTTTCTTTCTCATTCTCTATGAAGTCTTTGGGTAAAATTCATCCACAAGCTTATAAATATCATCAATACTGAAAGACGTATGCTCATTTTGAGGATTCAATGTAGAGCTGAGAACAAGTAATTAACTTTAACGCATGCTCACTAAACCTATTATTTAGCTCTTGCAACTGAGAGTTTATTATAGGTGCAAATATATCAATCCGATAATGCTCAATCACTGTAAATTTATCTTGTTAATGTCGAGCTCGGCCTCTTCTCTCAACATATAAAGAATCTAAATCTGGGATATCTATTATATGTCATTCACAAAAGACTTCATCTTTACTATGAAAGTTTCATATCCATCATCTCTCAACTTCTGAAGAAGTTTCTTTGTGATTTTCACAAGGTGCATATAAATTAAAATTGTTCACATCACTTAGCAAAAAAAATTCAGATCTTGGGGGGGGGGGTGCCATGGCCCCCCCTGCAGCCCTATGATAGTTTCGTCCCTGATTATAGACACACTCTATTCTAAGGATATATAAACAAACCAAATTGTTCACAAACAAGTTCAATTTGATTTATTTATCGAGATGAGTTCGTACAAAGTTTCAAGTTTGATTGATCTATCGAATATATTTACGAACAGTTCGAGATTAATTCGGCTCACATGATTCGAGAACTGTTTGTGAACCGTTTGGATTTGACTAATTTTTTAACATGTTTTTTTAAATATTTTATTTTAAAAACCTACCCATGTTGATTTTAAATGAGTTATATAGAAATTATGTATTCTGTTTCAAAGTTTTATTATCAATTATTGTTAAATTAGTAATAACTTTTATTTTTTGCTTCTTAAATATCATTTGTTTATTTAAAAGTGATTATGATAAATACCTATATTAATAAATAATAAAGTACACTTCCCCACCCCCAATTTAATATTTTTATTCCAAAAATAATTTATTATTTTGAGCTCAATAGCAAAACTTTTAAATTTACAATTTTAAATTATATTTTAACTATAAAAAGTAATAATGTTAAAGAACTACATAATAATTTAATATTATGATAATATAATTATTTTGTCTTATATAAAGTTATAATAGTAATTGTTGTTAGAACATTTGTATATTTTAATTTGATGATAATGATCTAATGTATATTTGGAACCCTTAGCTTCTGTAAAGTCTTTAAAGTGAAATTGATGTAAAAGGACTTTAGAAGATTAACACTATAAGAAAAAGGCCTAACATTGATCGCCTATCTGCGACCGACTGCGATCACTGATAGGCGTCGCATAAAATCTGGTCGCTAGAATGCACATCACCGACCGACCTATCTGCAACCGATATTAGCGACCAGAATTATCATTTCGGTCGCTAAGATAAGTCAGCATGGTTCAGGGCCACAGGATAATGTGGACCACGTGTCAACGACTGCAATCAGCGACCGCACGCGGTCGCTAATAGACTCATGTGATTAGAGGTCGCATGCGGTCGCAGATGTAAAAAACTTGGAAAACATATTTTTCCTGTTTTGCAGAATTCCCAAAAAATTATATTTGTTTTGTACCTGCTTTATCCCAACACATATAAACACGCACAACAATATAACATTCATCGTCTATATACCGACACATACACCAAACTAGTATATAAACTATATAAACCTTTAAAAACCAAAGAATATAAAAGTACAAGATTCTCAAATAACTATAACTAAATCAGTCGTCAAGCATCATTGTCCAAATTAGTTTCTGTTTGATCTTGATCACCCTGTAATTAACAAAATAATAAAACAAGTTACATATATGTTGATACTGGTGTTACGACAATATACAATTGTTTTTAAACACAACAATATATATATATATATATATATATATATATATATATATATATATATATATATATATATATATAAAGTCACTACTTTGATTGTAATAAATAAGATTGATTACCTCGTCGCCATCCCCCATGTTGCTGCTGTTGCTGCTGCTGCTGCCGCCACTGCATTAGCTAACTCATCAAGACTCTGAGTCGCCAGATGCCTGCCCAATATCTTTAGAAGATCGCGATCTCGACATATAGCTTTCACACCGTCAGCAGGAGTATGAACAGCTAGATGTAGTTCTTCAAAACAGACGTCCTCTCCCACAACTCTTGATCAATTGGTGGACGTGGTGTGCCTTCAAGATAGCGCTCATTCAATAAACGCTTATAAGTATCCTGTCATCATGTTAACAATTAAATAGTTAAAAATAAATTCTGTAAGCATTGATAAACAAGATAAAGTTGTTAAAACTTATTACCGCTATCTGGATAGCATCAGACAGACCATCACGGGTGGCCACGTACACATCCAGCCAATGGATAGGCTGACCTTGAGATTGAGACTCATATACAAAAAATATTCCAATATTAATAAGTAAAAATGTGATATATATATTCTATAATTCATGATTGTAAACATATTAAAACTTGTAAATACGTACCCTGACAGTGATATGCTGCAACTGTGAAATATTGTCGTCCTTGTATGTTCCTTTAGCCTTTTCGCCATTGGGTACACCTGAGGATCTGTTGGTGGCGGCAGTCTTTTATCTTTTCACACGGCTCTCAGCTCTCCATTGGGCACACATCTCAGCCTATATGAACTGGGTGCACCACCAGGGGCTATGCTCATGCATGTAATTCTCCCCCTGACCTAGTTGGTCAATCGATATATTGTGAAGGGCTTTTTATCGTTCTTTGTTCAAATTGTCTTTGGTGCGGACGACGCACTTCTGCGAGAATAATGTATGTATCACTGAAGCCTGCGCGTCCTCCCATATATACCTTTTCTACAAATAAAACAATAATAATAACATTACTAAACAATTATCCTTAGAATATTATATTATCTTTCATAATTTAAAAAAACATGCCTGGAATTCAGCCCAAACTGCATCCTTGTGGGCGATAGGTGTGCTCGCCCACATAATCACAGGTGTTGGCCAATTCTGTAAGCACAGCTGTGAAATGCACTTGACGATCTTATTATCTGAAAACGGTCGCAAGTACTAATATTAGCGACCGCATGTCCGGTCGCTAATACTTTTGGTCGCTGATAGCCCATTTTCTTGTAGTGTAAGCTTGTTAGATTGATCTATTAAATGAATTGAATGTATCTATAAGAAATAAGACGTTCGTAAAGTTATTGAAACAATCGTATAACTTATTCAACTATCGTAGAACATTCAGTTGAAGATCACATAGTCTGTCAAGAAATCATAAAGTTAAATCAAGATCGCAAAGTCTGCACATAGAACGTAAAGCTTAATGAAGATCGCAGAGTTTGCAGAGAGATCGTAAGGTAAGACAAAGATCGTAGAGCATATTGAAGATCGTAGAGCATTTTATAAAGCTTGTAGAATCGTAGAGTCTGTTTAGCCAGATACTCTACAATCACCATGAAACTCTACGACTAGGAAAATCATAGAGTATGTCAGCTTTGATAATGGATTGACAACGTCCAGACTCATAGATCGAAGATCCCAAGATAAGTTACTGAATATCTTAAGTTTAAAAAGAAGATCGGATCGAAGTGTGTCTAACAGATAGTTTGGCGAAATGACAACACTCACGTGATTGCCACTGTGGCAGTCTGATGTGACATATCAGAATCGAAAGCAAGCTGATACATCCCCCTCAAAAGTCAACAATTCAAGATCTTTTAGGATCATAGCAATTAATCAGTAACGATAAATTTCCAACTGGAAAATCTCGAGGATGATTGTAATAATCCAAACCATAATAAACCTTAATATTAATTAGGAAACCCTAATTTAAAATTAGTAAACCCTAACCCTAATTATTAAACCCTAATATTAATTATCAAACTCTAAGGGTCAAAACCTATAATTTGATTTTCATCGATATTACCGATGTTTGTTTGATGAAGATAAACATAAATGTTTTCTACATAGAAGGGGAATCATGTTTTTAAATCACCGGACATTCCCGATGTATAGGTTGTCGGTAGTTGACAACGGTCCCTACCCTGCTGGTAATTGATAACGGTGTCTACCCTACTAGTAGTTGATAACGCTGCCTACCCTTCTGTTGCCAACGGTTCCTACCCTGCTAGTAGTTGACAACGGTTCCTACCCTACTAGTAACTGACAATGGTGCCCACTCGAACGGTGGCTTGCACAGTTTTACTTCATCGGGTTGATGCTGATGCCTACTCGAATGGTAGTTTTCCAAAGGATAATCTCATTGGGTTGATGCCGATGCTTACGTTGGGGTTGTTACCAACGGTTTAGATTTACATCGGGTTGATGGCGACCGTTTACAATATCAGATATTCCTGATATCTTCGTTGAAGTAGCTTTCATCGGCTTAAATAACTTGATCCTTCCCCGATGCTACGTTGGATTGGTGCCAAGGGTTTATAATATCAGATATCCTTGAGTATCTCTGCTGAGGACATTTTGGATATCTTTGTTGGAGTTACCTTTTATAACATAATTCCATCATCGGTCTTTCCCGCCAAAGATAATTTTCAACAGTTGTTGCCACTAAGCTTCCCTAATGTTTCGCTGAAATAGTTTTCAACGGCTTACATATCTAGACTCCGCCTGATGCTACACTGGGGATGTCACCAACGACTTAGCTAAAAATCTTATATTCTAGTAGTTTTCAAGATTTTAGGTGCTTTATTGCTCAATCATGTAGAACCTTTTTTGCTGATTTGACTGTTTAGCTTCAGGGGAACCTGTCATTAGGGGTGTTCATCGGTAAAATATGATCAGATCGAACCGGACAGAATACAAAAAATATCCAAAATTGGGTACCGATACCGATATCAGTTGAACCGGTATACCGGACTGATTAGTCGGCCCAGTACCGGATCGGTTCCAGTTTTTACTCAGTCTTGTACCGGCTTTTTAGCCCAAACAAATTTAGCCCAAAATTTTAAGCACTGACTTGGATTTTTAAACCCAAAATTTGGCCAGCCCAAGGGCTTAGTATTGAAGCACCTAGAACAGCCCAAAACCAAAGCTGTAAGCCAAAATTCGGCCCAATTAGTTTTCATTATTACATGGTAATCATTTTATAAGGAAAATTTCTTTATAGTTTTACCAATTTAACCAATATGGGACTTGGAGACAACCAAATACTAAGGACTTCACTTGGTAGTGTTTTTATAAAGAAAACTTTTTTAAAATCTTATAATCTAATCAATGTGGGACTTAGAAAAAAGTTATGTGAGATGGTATCATAAGTTCACTTATGTGATTTCCTAGGCATTCATTAGTGTCATTACAATGTATTTTGATGAGAGTCTAAGTTGGTATTTTCATCCCTATATTAAATAATAATGTTTATATTACTTGTTATCTTGAATTCATTATTACATGATAATCAATTTATAAGGAAAATTTCCTTAAAGAAACCAATTTAGCCAATATGGGACTTGGAGACAACCAAATACTAAGGGCTTCACTTGGTAGTAATGTAGTATGCCATCTCTTATCTAATAAGTCCAACATTGAATGACCACTACTGCATGTAAGGAAGCCACACCAAATTTCAAATACATCTCACATTGTATAGTATGCCATCTCTTGTTCTACCTATATTATATAAATAGAGGAGACTTTCAAGTTAATTTTACATGATTAGACAAAAAATTCTAAAGAAAGGGACTTTCAAGTTATTTTTTAATATTATATAATAAATTGGTACAACCGGTTCGGTTCGGTTTATACCGACTAAGCCAAACACCCTACCAAAACTGGTACCGAAAATTCGGTATGTACCAGTTCTGTGTACCGGTACCGGTACCGAACCGGTTCATCTTTGCATCGAACCGACCGATTCGAACCGGTTCAGTATCCCTAAAAACCGAATATACCGACCGATTTGAACACCCCTACCTGTCATGACCTTAATTTGATCGAGCCAGAGGGGGTGGGACCCACATATCCCTGCCCCAGGTCTACTTGCGGCTGCCGCAAGTAGAGTCGCGGCAGGTTGTGGGTGGTTTTAATCCCCCTTGGCCCTTTATATGTCATTTTTAACTTGATTCCCTTCAAGAAATCTAAACCTTCCTACTCAAATCTCTACTCATTTCAAGTTGTTTTTTCTGAATTCCGTCACCGTACAAACGTTCTGCACATCTCTGTAACGTTTACATCCTTTCTTTTCAAGTTTTGACTGTTAGAAAGGTAGATTTCATGTTTAATAGGTTTAAACACAATGTATAAAATATGTGTGCATAAATGACTTAATAAAATTGAACATGCTTAGTAAATCTTTGTATTTTACTATGCTAAACCTTCTGATGTGAAAAACTTCCCTTCTTTTAAAAGTCATTTAACACCCATTTTGGCTAGTTTAGCTATCCTTTTTTAAGACAAACGAACATGAAGCTGAGTCTATCTTTTAATGGCCCTAGGTAATTTGACTACCATTGTGGGCTTGATTTAATGTTAACATATATATTATTCTTGATTGGGTTGATGTGCTACTGAATGACCACCTATTCATGCTTATGTGCATATGGATAGTCTTATAGAGAAGACTCTGGCAATTTTTTTTTCATGCGAGTGTTTTAATGTGCATGCATATTTAACTCTACTGGTTATGTATATTAAAATAGCATAAATTTACACATGTAGACCATGCATGATGTGATGATCTAAGCATATCTTTAGGAGTCTGTTGTCCTAGGTGGATGCATATGCTCAATTGAATTGACTAGAGTAGAAACACACCTCACCCTTTTTGAGGTGATTTGGAGTTTCTTTTTCAGGCATGGGTTTTGATAGGCCCAGCAGTTCCTCATCCCATAGGGTTGCCTCGCCCAACCCGACTGGCCGGTCAGTTGATTGAGTTCGTGATCCGTTCTATTAGGGTTGATAGGATTGGAGTTCCTGAGTAGGAGGAGGACGTTCCTACTGAGGATCCCGCTCATTTTTCTTTCACTGATCGCCCGAACCTTCCTGGTATACATGTGACGATTCCCGATCTATTAGGCAATTTGAGATGCCACCCCTCGGTTCATCTACATGCTTTATCTGGAGGTTTTCATCATTTTGAATAGCTTTTCTCTTCCATTTTTTGGCAATGGTTGAACCTTGATTTGAATATGTAGGTTCTTAGGTTTACTTAGCCTTGGGAACTGGTTCAACATCCATTCTTTGTATAGGAGCCTTTGTTAATCGATTTCGCAATCAAAACATTCGTGCAAGTATACACGGTCAATTAGTAATAAAGTGATAAAAAAGTATCGTTCCCACGAGGAATTATGTAATAAAAATCACCAAGTACTAATTCTTAACCAAACTAATTTTATTTAAACAATTGAAAATTGTGATTTTTCTAATTAAGAAAACTAAATTAATCAATTAAAACTATATTACTCTAAAATTAATTCAACTAAATAAAGGTAAAGACTAAATGAATGAATTCAGATAAATAAAGGTTAAGACTACAATATCCCCAATTATGAACTATAAACTAATTATCCAATTAACCCAATTATTACGCCACTTGAATTGTTAACAAGAATTCTAGTTGTTAAAAGCTCTTTTCCAAGTAAAACGATAACATTTATTCAATTTCAATTAATCCTGCGATATTCCTATGCAAAATAATTAAATCAAACCCGTTAAGTTCCAATTCCCAATTTGTTACATAAAGTGAACATATATTCCTATTCAATTCACAACCCTAATTATCATGTCCAGTTCCAACCCTAGATTTCATCTTTTGAATCCTTCTAAAGTAACACAGTAATTACTGGCCAAATAATTAATCAATACGCACAAGATATGATAAAAAATTCACCTTGACACAAATAATTAAAAGAAATTAAATATTTAATTCATAAACATATAAGGTTCAATTTGTAGTCTTAATAAAAGATATTTAGTTCATTGTCATTGAATTAAAATAAAGAATCCACAACTGAATAAACATTAAAAGATAAAAGTAAGAGAAGAGAAGAGAAAAAATCTGTTGTCAGTAGTCTTGAGACTCCTCTTCCGCTCCTGCTTTGAATCTTCAACGATCCTCAAGTTGCTTCAATCTCCAACAATCCAATATAAACTAGGGTTTATGTTCTAATCTAATGGAGTATTTTAATATAATATAATCTATGTAATCCCCCTTATTCTATGCCTCACATCATGTATTTATAGGTTACAAGTCTAATTTTTAGCTTCAGAACAAACCCAATCCAATTTGGAGTCAAAAAAGTGTCAAAATTCGCCCCAAAACGCGTCCAACCAGGCCGTTCCCCAGTGCCCCCGCGCTGTTCACAGCGCTGGAAGACTGCCTCCTAGTGCCCCGACGCTGGGAATAGGCTTGAAATGGGCGCCCCCGCGCAGGAAGATTTTCTGAATTTTTCTGCTCTGACGTCCTTTGGAAAAATGGCCATACCATAACTTCTTCATCCAAACTTTGATTTTAATGATTCAAGATGTTCTGGAAAGAGGAGACGTAGATCTACAACTTTCATTCTTTGAGGTTTTTGAAATAAGGGCTGGAGAAATGCTGAAATTGGTCTTGAAATGGGTGTTATGTAAATGGCAAGCCGAAAACGCGAATCTAGCAACCCCAAACGTCGATCCAAGTAACTTTTGTCCCATTCCTACAAAACAACGTAAAACATGCATGAATAGACACAAACACTTAAAAACATTCAAAAGATTAAGCTCAAACGCACTCAATTCATAGGTATAAAACTCATTCATCAAATACCCTTAAACTTAAACATTTGCTTGTCCTCAAGCAAAAACATAATTTAAAAAACTTTATCCTCTAGCAATGATCCACCCAAACAATGAATCAATATGATTTCGCACAATGGCCTCAAAGGTTACAACAAATGTTAACCTGCAAAAATTTTCAAAATAATGTCATGTCTAAAATTTCAACAACTTTCATTAGCTTCACATCTACTCATGATCCTTTAAGTGAGTGTTTCCATCCAGATGTTCAAACTAGTCAGGATTTAGCTAAGATCAACAAACACTCATAAAAGATTTTCAAAACAACTCTCAAAACTTCTTATCACATCAATCACCGCTAAAATAGACAAAGCACAATTTTTTTTTTCTTGAGGATCAACCGGATATTCAACTTTTAAGCACATATGAACCCTTCCCAAGTATTTCAAACATACATATTTTCTTTTCTCTAATTAGTGAGTCCGTTTTATGCTCCATCTCACTTTTTACTTTTCACGAACGAGTGCGTTTTACGCTCCATCTCGTGCCTTTGTTTATGGGGAATGCATTTTACGCTCCATCTCGACCCACCACATGTTTCAATTATTCAACTCGGGAAGGTTCCAATATTCTTTTCAAAAATACCCCAAGATTTCCCCCAAACTTATGTGAGTGCCTAATTTTCACTTCGAATGATGCTCAAATAAGATTTCTCAAGTAGCAATGGTATCTTTCATAAGCATTTAGCCAAAAAATGTCAATCCCAACTGGCTAAACAAATGGATGTGTAAAATTTTTCAAAAATTTCGCAAGTAATGTGAAAACCAACTAATGAGTTAAAATATAGACTAAGCATGCTTATCAATTCTCCAAGAGTTAACAATATCAACCATCCACTTATCATTGGCCAAAATCAAATTCCATCAAAACATTGCCCAAGTAAATACTAAACATGATAAATACCCCTAAACTTAGACATTGTCCTCAATGGCTAAGATAGGAAAAGTTAAAAGAGAGGACTTCCCTGACATACAACAATTTATCTCCTTATCTGCAAAGTCTGAAGAATAGGTTAGACACATTGAAATGAATCGGGCACCACACTTGAGTTGGGCTTAACTAACCTGTGAACACAAAAGAAACAAACTTATTAAATCCTAAAAAAATGAAAAAAATATATCAACTAATATGAAACCTAATAAAAACTAAAAATAAAAATAAAAATTGGGTTGCCTCCCAATAAGCGCTTGTTTTATAGTCTCAGCCTGACTTCTTCAATTCTCTATCCAATTTTCCTACGAAAATTGAGGAACCCTCCATCCATCAGAAGCAATGTCTCTTTCGGGAGGTTCCCATTAGTAATTACCATTAAATATAAGTCACCTAGCATGATCTTTTCAGATAGGATCCCTTATAAGTACGACAAACCACTAGGTGATTTCCCCGTTATGTTTGTGATCAAATTGTGGCATGAAAGTTTGTCAAACACAACAAGGTCTTCTTCTATCTTCCCTTTCTCATCCCACCATGGCTCTAAAGTTTTCTTAGCTCTCATATCACATATAGCCTTGCCTATGACATGACTACCAATTGGACATGGTCTTCAAAAACTGCCCGGATCCTTGAACTTTTATGGAGAAGGTACATGGGACACTATCAAAATAGGCTCATCTTCGTTGGTACTCAAAGTTAGATCTTTGCCGATCTCTTTATCTTGGTCCCCAAGTTTCTCTTCTCTTTCAACAACTATATCATTTGGCACATCTGGTTGTAGATTTGGTTCGGGCTCATCATCAGTCTCGGAATCCATGTCATAGGGCCAAGTGTATTGAGGATAAATGTTCGAGTCATTGATTAGTTGTTCCATTTGGTTCGCAAAATTTTGACTCGATATCTCTTGATTAATCCTCCTCTCCTCACTTGAAGCTATGAACATGGACAAAATTTCCCACAAATTTGAATGTTCCTCCTATTGTAGTGGAGGTGGACACGAGAAATCCGGTGGATATATTGGACTTGGAGCATAAAATTGATCCTGATGAGTATGGCTCCATGAAAAATCTGGGTGATACCCCCAATCCTGATGATAGTTGTTGGGATAGACATAATTGTTGGGGTAATCACCACCATACTGTACCGGCTCGAAACTGATGGCGCATTGATGACTCATATGATTTCCAGAACAATAATCACAACTAACCGCCACACTTTGACGATGTTGTGCTGCAAAAGCATTTAACCTCCTCGAAAGTGTCTCAATTTGTGCTAATAATGCAGAAAGTACTGGCGTAAGTCCATCAATCTTCGCTCCCCTTGGCTGAGTCATTCTCATATACGACCATTGATAATTAAATTCCGCCATGGTACCTGAAAAGAAAGAAAAAAAATTGAAAGAGAATTACAAAAATAAAAAAATGTTTAAATTAAAACTAATTTGATAAAAATTAATATTGGCAAAATTATTAAACTAATTCCCCTCCAGCAGTGCCAAAAACTTGTTGATCGATCTCGCAATCAAAACATTCGTGCAAGTATACACGGTCAACAAGTAATAAAGTGATAAGAAAGTATCGTTCCCACGAGGAATTATGTAATAAAAATCACCAAGTACTAATTCTTAACCAAACTAATTTTATTTAACAATTGCAAATTGTGATTTTTCTAATTAAGAAAACTAAATTAATCAATTAAAACTATATTACTCTAAAATTAATTCAACTAAATAAAGGTAAAGACTAAATGAATGAATTTAGATAAATAAAGGTTAAGACTACAATATCTCTAATTATGAACTATAAACTAATTATCCAATTAAACCAATTATTACGCCACCTGAATTGTTAACAGGAATTCTAGTTGTTAAAAGCCATTTTACAAGTGAGCAAATAACTTTTATTCAATTTCAATTAATCCTGCGATATTCCTATGCAAAATAATTAAATCAAACCCGTTAAGTTCCAATTCCCAATTTGTTACATGCAGTGAACATATATTCCTATTCAATTCACGACCCTAATTATTCATCTCATGCAAATAATTAATCATATCTGTTGTCAGTAGTCTTGAGACTCCTCTTCCGCTCCTGCTTTGAATCTTCAATGATCCTCAAGTTGCTTCAATCTCCAACAATAAAATATAAACTAGGGTTTATGTTCTAATCTAATGGAATATTTTAATATAATATAATCTATGTAATCCCCCTTATTCTTCGAAACAAACCCAATCCAATTTGGAGTAAAAAAAGTATCAATATTCGCCCCAAAACGTGTCCAAGCTTGACCAGGCCCTTCCCCAGCACCCCATCACTGTTCACTGGAAGATTTTCTGAAATTTTCTACTCTGACGTCCTTTGGGAAAATGGTAATAACGTCTTCATCCGTACTCTGATTTTGATGATTCAAGATGTTCCGGAAAGAGGAGACGTAGATCTACAACGTTCATGCTTTGAGGTTTTCTAAATAAGGGCTAGAACAATTATGAAATTGGCCCTTAAGTGGGTGTTATGTAAATGGCAAGCCGAAAATGCGAATCTAGCAACCCCAAACGTCGATCCAAGTAACTTTTGTCCCAATTTCTACAAAAAACATAAAACATGCATGAATAGACACAAACACTTAAAAACATCTAAAAGATTAAGCTCAAATGCACTATATTCATGGGTATAAAACTCACTCATCAGCCTTCATCCTGATTACCAGGCTATTGTGCATTCCTGATGGGGCTTCGAGGCTTTCTTCTTCATCGCACCACAACATTGTCTATGGGGGATATTTGATAGCTTTATCTGATAGATGGTTTCATCAGACCCAGTCACTCCACTTACTGGATTGTGAGGTGGTGATGACATCGATGGATTGGTAGTTTATCACCGATTAGGAGTTTACAGGGGAGAAGGTTCCCTTGGCGGCGATTATTTCCCCTGCTGTTGTTCGATCCCTATTGGGGGTTCCTCCCTTTGCCCTTAAGGGTTGGGTCGCATGATACATTTTACTGATGTCTTCATCTTCAGTGGTATGCATTGACAACCTTCCATAAAACCTGCATTTCTTCCAGCTTGATAGTCCCCGATGGCTTTATGGAGGGTATATTATCTTGTTGGATCCCAGAGAGACATGTCTTCAGATTTAGATGAGTTGACTCCGACCTTAGATGAGTACCAACGTATTACTGGTTTACTGTTATAACCCTATGCTAGGGTGGCAGCCGGTCATATGTGTCGACAATTTATGACTATCGGTTTGAGACAAATAATTGTTTTAGATGAGGTCTCTTCTGGACATGTGGTGTCCATGGATTTATTGATCGACCACGTTGGGGCTGCTGACAGTTTTCTACTGCATCAGGGGGATTTTGTCATCTCCAAAGAAGTTTGGAGGGTTGCCATCCTTCCCATGATTTTGGCAGAAACTTACATTTCAGCTTTTTTATGCCGCACTCGTCATAATGAGTTTTTTTCGAGGCAGGGCAATATTATTTATGTTTGGTTTATGACGCATTTAAGACCAATTGGTACGTTATGCATCATTGATAGATACTGCTTCAGACATGACATAGTGATGTCCTACTCTTTCTGCCCCACGGACTATGTAGATATGGTTTGTCTTTTTGACTGTGATTGAGGAGCCATTTTTCATATTAGTTTATTCAGGCTACTATTCTCCACTTAGCCTCATCACACATGCCCCTAGTATGGACTTTCTCCCACTTGCAGGTCTGAAAGGTGTGAGGTATCATATGTGACGCCCCCAAAATAGGTATACATCACCCATTCTGAGTCGCAAAATACGTGGTACAAAATACAAATACAAACTTAATTATACGACTGTCGTGTAGAATACGACCAAACATAGCTGAGTTTTAACACGAATATTGTCATCTAGACAATATCCACACTCAAATTTAATCCTCATTATATTTATTATCACACTATTTCATAGAATAGTGAGGACTACTATAGCCACTTATCCTAGACCATCACTCCATTCCCTGACTCGTCCCAGCTATATTCTCATTTCCTGAAGAGAACAATGAAAGAAAAGGGTGAGCTCAACTAGCCCAATAAGAAATATTATGAATAAGATAATGCAAAATAAATTATCCTTAGCCTTCAACAGTATAACAACTGATAGAATACAATAGGCAACAATGTTTAGATCAATAACTGCAGCGGAATAAGCAATTCAAATGTAATCATGTAAATCAACAGTTTCTCCTTGCCACAAAGGATTAATAGAACGTTTACTCAATATCCTTACCCCAAAGGCTAAAGATATTCAAATGTAATAACAATGATCATACCAATCAGTTGTCTACCTTTGCACTACGGGCTAAAGATATTAAACAATAAAACCAATGGCCATGATCATACCAATCAATTGCCTATCAGTGCACTACAGCCAAAGACATTCAACTGTTAACTAATGGTCATGATCCTGCTAATCACATCATCGAATTATCCATGCACCGCAAAGGATATTCGTTAGTATCACCAGTGATCATGATCATGTCATACACTTGTTCATATTTGCACTACGAGCCAAAGCTATCATTTAACATTTCATCTTTGCACTACGACCAAAGATATCGATCAACAGTTCTTCATTGCACTACGGTCCAAAGAGATACAACTATAAAACCAATAACCAACAGTCCATCTATACACTTAAGCCAAAGATGACTTTCATCACAATATAACAATGAGGATGATGACAATGATATAAGCATTAATCAAACAAAATCAAGGATAAATATTAAAGACTTTAAATTTACCCAGAGTATATAAATATCCAAATTGTCAACATGATACTGCTTTATGGAGTAAAATTCAAGAATAATATTCATGTATCAAAAATAACTTGGACAGAAAAGAAATATATTTTTTCGGTTGAATAGTACCCTGTGAATAGTATTTTTAGAATAATACCTCATAAATAGTACCCCGGCAGAAAAAGTGCCCCAAATACAAGAGTGAATAATATTTGAGTGAATAGTAACTGGATAAATAGTAACTCGTAAATAGTACTCTGGCATGAAAAGTGTCCCGAATACTCGAGTGAATAATATTCGAGTGAATAGTAACTGAGTGAATATTAACTTGTGAATAGTATTTCGACAAAAAAAGATCAATAATTATCAAGAATGCTTAGAATAATTTTTTCATGAAAAGATACTGGATGAAACACAAATATCAAGGATATTCTACTAATTTCACGAAGTATAGAAGCAATACTTTAACAAAATGAGGGTATAATCAAGAATACAAGACGAAATAATATTACTCACATACTACTGAGTATGGAAGAAAATATTATTCCTATGAATACTGAACAAAATAATATCCCTTATCTTAGAAGAAGACTGGATATTGGAATAGTGAGGTAGCAGACTTCTCTTCTACTTTCTTTCTAAAGCTTCTCTCTCTATAATTGCTCTTGTGAGTCTTAGTGAATTGGTGAGAATGAAAGAAGAATGAGTTTCTATTTATAGGAAAACATAGTTTCGATAATTGCACGTTTTGGGGCTCGAAAAATTACTGTATAAAACCTTCATCTTTTCCTTCATTTTTAATTTAGTCCTGCAAGTATTATCAAACTTGCACCACTTCCCCTAATAGTACATCATGTGAATCAATAGTAAAATCATGTGAATCAATAGTTATATACATGTGAAAAAAATAATTACAGTATAGTACCTTCATCTATACCTCCATTTTTCATTTAGTCATGCAAGTATTATCAATCTTGCACCACCTCCCCTAATAGTACATGCATGTGAATCAATAATACACACATGTGAACAAATAGTTATAAGCATGTGAATTAATAGCAATTAATTGCTCATTTATCCGATTAATTATCTGATTGGTTAATATAATTTCCAGACATAAATTATTATCGGAATAGATGTCGATTTCCACTAACACTAATAATTCCAACACAATGGAACTATCAATTTCATCTTTAATCAACACGAACTTATTCATCATTAATATTTTAACTTACAATATTTAACAACCAGGTCATTCCCAGGAAAGAGGGGGCTTTCCGATAAGGATTTCTCCCTATTGTGCGCAATTATGTGGCCAAAACTCTACTCGACAGAACTTTCTAGACATTGTCTATATTGCAAATCATAATATGAATAACTGTGTCGTCTCAGTTATTGATTTATTAATATAAAATATTATGCAGATGATACTGTGACAATAATTGAATCAATAATATGAGAGATATGATGCAATAATTACTGTAGCAATAATTAAGTATAACTGAGTGACTTCTTACGTAAGCATCAATAATCAATACCGTGTGCTACTATGCAACCACGCGTATTACTGTACTTTTATCACCAATTATTTTATGACAACTTGTTTACTTTAAAAAAATTTCACATATCACCCTTAACTTTAACCTTTTATCAATTTAACCATTTACTAAATAGAATAATTATAAGAAAATTGAATACTTTCATTTCATAAATTTCGGGATCTCACAATCTCTTCTCTTTATGAAATTTCGCCCTCGAAATTTACGTACCTGGTAGTTCGAAGAGATGAGAATACATTGCTTTCTTTTCGGATTGTATCTTCCCGATTATTTTATCTATATAATGATTTTCTCATTTCTCATCTCTTGTATTTCAAATATCATTCTAGAATATATCTTCAAAATAAAGGTTAATTGACATGCCACATATTATGTCCGACCAATTAAATAACAAATAACTTGGCTAGGTTATACTAGCGAACGAATTACCCGTCTCTCCCCTCCTAGTTCTTGTCTCACATCTCAGCCAATGATCATATCCCTAAGCTTTGATACCAACTGTGATGCCCCCAAAATAGGTATACATCACCCATTCTGAGACGCCAAATACGTGGTACAGAATATAAATATAAACTTAATTATACATTTGTCGTGTAGAATACGAGCAAACATAGCTGAGTTTTAACACGAATATTGTCATCTAGACAATATCCACACTCAAATTTAATTCTCATTACATTTATTATTACACTATTTCATAGAATAGTGAGGACTACTATAGCCACTTATCCTGGACCATCACTCTATTCCCCGACTCGTCCCATCTATATTCTCATTTCCTGAAGAGAACAATAAAAGAAAAGGGTGAGCTCAACTAGCCCAATAAGAAATATTATGACTAAGATAATGCAGAATAAATTATCCTTAGCCTTCAACAATATAACAACTGATAGAATACAATAGACAACAATGTTTAGATCAACAACTGAAGCGGAATAAGCAATCCATTAGAAGAGTTAAGTAGAACATAATGTCTACTATCTCCTCTAGATTAAAAGTCCATCGTTAATATTTCATTTCCTGTAATACTCATCAATAGTTCTTTGTTATACCCAAGACAAAAAGAACTCTCATGACCTGTCTTCACCTGAACCTCCAAAGATTATAGTTAAATTCACAATTCATATTTATAATCATGTAAATCAACAGTTTCTCCTTGCCACAAAGGATTAATAGAATATTTACTCAATAACCTTACTCCAAAGGCTAAAGATATTCAAATGTAATAACAATGATCATACCAATCAGTTGTCTACCTTTGCACTACGGGACAAAGATATTCACAAATAAAACCAATGGCCATGATCATACCAATCAATTGCCTATCAGTGCACTACGACCAAAGACATTCAACTGTTAAATAATGGTCATGATCCTGCCAATCACATTATCAAATTATCCATGCACTACAACAAAGGATATTCGTTAGTATCACCAGTGGTCATGATCATGTCAAACACCTGTTCATATTTGCACTACGGGCCAAAGCTATCAATTAACATGTCATCTTTGCACTACGACAAAATATATCGATCAACAGTTCTTCGTTGCACTACGGTCCAAAGACATACAACTGTAAAGCCAATAACCAACAGTCCATCTATGCACTTAAACCAAAGATGACTTTCAACACAATATAAGCATGAGGATGATGACAATGATATAAGCATTAATCAAACGAAATCAAGGATAAATATTAAAGACTTTAAATTTGCCTAGAGTTTATAAATATCCAAATTGTCAACATGATACTGCTTTATGGAGTAAAATTCAAAAATAATATTCATGTATCAAAAATAACTTGAACAGAAAAAAAATATATTTTTTGGGTGAATAGTACCCTATGAATAGTACCCTGTGAATAATATTTTGAGAATAATACCTCATAAATAGTACCCCGGCATAAAAAGTGCCCCAAATACAAGAGTGAATAATATTTGAGTGAATAGTAATCGGATAAATAGTAACTCGTGAATAGTACTCTAGCATAAAAAGTGCCCCGAATACCCGAGTGAATAATATTCGAGTGAATAGTAACTGGGTGAATAGTAACTCGTGAATAGTATTTCGACAAGAAAAGATCAATAATTATCAAGAATGCTCAGAATAATATTTTCATGAAAAGATACTGGATGAAGCGCAAATATCAAGGATATTCTACTAATTTCACGAAGTATAGAAGCAATACTTTAACAAAATGAGGGTATAATCAGGAATACGAGACGAAATAATATTACTCACATACTATAGATTATGGAAGAAAATATTATTCCTATGAATACTGAACAAAATAATATCCCTTACCTTAGAAGAAGACTGGATACTGGAATAGTGAGGTAGCAGACTTCTCTTCTACTTTCTCTCTAAAGCTTCTCTCTCTATAATTGCTCTTGTGAGTCTTAGTGAATCGGTGAGAATGAAAGAAAAATGAGCTTCTATTTATAGGAAAACATAGTTTCGATAATTGCACGTTTTGGGGCTCGAAAAATTACAGTATAAAACCTTCATCTTTTCCTTCATTTTTAATTTAGTCCTGCAAGTATTATCACACTTGCACCACCTCCCCTAATAGCACATCATGTGAATCAATAGTACAATCATGTGAATCAATAGTTATATACATGTGAAAAAAATAATTACAGTATAGTACCTTCATCTATATCTCTATTTTTAATTTAGTCATGCAAGTATTATCAATCTTGCACCACCTCCCCTAATAGTACATGCATGTGAATCAATAGTACACACATGTGAACAAATAGTTATAAGCATGTGAATTAATAGCAATTAATTTCTCATTTATCCGATTAATTATCTGATTGGTTAATATAATTTCCAGACATAAATTATTATCGGAATAGATGTAGATTTCCACTAACAATAATAATTCCAACACAATGGAACTATCAATTTCATCTTTAATTAACACGAATTTATTCATTATTAATATTATAACTCACAATATTTAACAACCAGGTCGTTCCCAGGAAAGAAGGGGCTTTCCGATAAGGATTTCTCCCTATTGGCGCGCAATTAGGTGACCAAAACTTTCCTCGACAGAAATTTTTAGACATTGTCTATATTGCAAATCATAATATGAATAACTGTGTCGTCTCAATTGTTGATTTATTAATATAAAATATTATGCAGATGATACTGTGACAAAAATTGAATCAATAATATGATAGATATGATGCAGCAATTACTGTAGCAATAATTGAGTATAACTGAGTGACTTCTTATGTAAGCATCAATAATCAATACCGTGTGCTACTATGCAACCACGCATATTACTGTACTTTAATCACCAATTATTTTATGACAACTTGTTTACTTTGAAAAATTTTCACATATCACCCTTAACTTTAACCTTTTATCAATTTAACCATTTACTAAATAGAATAATTATAAGAAAATTGAATACTTTCATTTCATAAATTTTGAGATCTCACAATCTCTCCTCTTTATGAAATTTCTCCCTCGAAATTTACGTACCTGGTAGTTCGAAGAGATAAGAATACCTTGCTTTCTTTTCAGATTGTACCTTCCCGATTATTTCATCTATATAATGATTTTTCCATTGCTCATCTCTTGTATTTCAAATATCATTCTAGAATATATATTCAAAACAAAGGTTAATTGACATGCCACATATTATGACCGACCAATTAAATAACAAATAACTTGGCTAGGTTATACTAGCGAGCGAATTACCCGTCTCTCCTCTCCTAGTTCTTGTCTCACATCTCAGCCAATGATCATATCCCTAAGCTTTGATACCAACTGTGACGCCCCCAAAATAGGTATACATCACCCATTCTGAGTCACCAAATACGTGGTACAAAATATAAATACAAACTTAATTATACGTCTGTCGTGTAGAATACGACCACACATAGCTGAGTTTTAACACGAATATTGTCATCTAGACAATATCCACACTCAAATTCAATCCTCATTACATTTATTATCACACTATTTCATAGAATAGTGAGGACTACTATAGCCACTTATCCTGGACCATCACTCCATTCCCCGACTCGTCCCAGCTATATTCTCATTTCCTGAAGAGAACAGTGAAAGAAAAGGGTGAGCTCAACTAGCCCAATAAGAAATATTATGACTAAGATAATGCAAAATAAATTATCCTTATCCTTCAACAGTATAACAACTGATAGAATATAATAGACAATAATGTTTAGATCAACAACTGAAGCGGAATAAGCAATCCATTAGATGAGTCAAGTAGAACATAATTTCTACTATCTCCTCTAGATTAAAAGTCCATAGTTAATATTTCATTCCTGTAATACTAATCAATATTTCTTTGTTATACCCAAGACAAAAAGAACTCTCCTCACCTGTCCTCACCTGAACCACCAAAGATTATAGTTAAATTCACAATTCATATTTATAATCATGTAAATCAACAGTTTCTCTTTGCCATAAAGGATTAATAGAATGTTTACTCAATATCCTTACCCCAAAGGCTAAAGATATTCAAATGTAATAACAATGATCATACCAATCAGTTGTCTACCTTTGCACTACGGACCAAAGATATTCAACAATAAAACCAATGGCCATGATCATACCAATCAATTGCCTATCAGTACACTACGGCCAAAGACATTCAACTGTTAACTAATGGTCATGAACCTGCCAATCACATCATCGAATTATCTATGCACTACGACAAAGGATATTCGTTAGTATCACCAGCGATCATGATCATGTCATACACCTGTTTATATTTGCACTACGGGCCAAAGCTATCAATTAACATTTCATCTTTGCACTACGACCAAAGATATCGATCAACAGTTCTTCATTGCATTACGGTCCAAAGACATACAACTGTAAAACCAATAACCAACAGTCTATCTATGCACTTAAAGCTAAAGATGACTTTCATCACAATATAAGCATGAGGATGATGACAATGATATAAGCATTAATCAAACGAAATCAAGGATAAATATTAAAGACTTTAAATTTGCCTACAGTTTATAAATATCCAAATTGTCAACATGATACTGCTTTATGGAGTAAAATTCAAGAATAATATTCATGTATCAAAAATAACTTGGACAGAAAAGAAATATATTTTTTGGGTGAATAGTACCCTATGAATAGTATCCTGTGAATAGTATTTCGAGAATAATACCTCATAAATAGTACCCTGGCATAAAAAGTGCCCCAAATACAAGAGTGAATAATATTTGAGTGAATAGTAATCGGATAAATAGTAATTCGTGAATAGTACTCAGGCATAAAAAGTGCCCCGAATATCCGAGTGAATAATATTCAAGTGAATAGTAACTCGTGAATAGTATTTCGACAAAAAAGATCAATAATTATCTTGAATGCTCAGAATAATATTTTCATGAAAAGATACTGGATGAAACACAAATATCAAGGATATTATACTAATTTCACAAAGTATAGAAGCAATACTTTAACAAAATGAGGGTATAATAAGGAATACGAGACGAAATAATATAACTCACATACTAAAGAGTATGGAAGAAAAATATTATTCCTATGAATACTGAACAAAATAATATCCCTTAACTTAGAAGAAGACTGGATACTGGAATAGTGAGGTAGCAGATTTCTCTTCTACTTTCTTTCAAAAGCTTCCCTCTCTATAATTGCTCTTGTGAGTTTTAGTGAATTGGGGAGAATGAAAGAAGAATGAGCTTCTATTTATAGGAAAACATAGTTTCGATAATTGCATGTTTTGGGGCTCGAAAAATTACAGTATAAAACCTTCATCTTTTCCTTCATTTTTAATTTAGTCCTGCAAGTATTATCAAACTTGCACCACCTCCCCTAATAGCACATCATGTAAATCAATAGTACAATCATGTGAATCAATAATTATATACACGTGAATAAAATAATTACAGTATAGTACCTTCATCTATACCTCTATTTTTAATTTAGTCATGCAAGTATTATCAAACTTTCACCACCTCCCTTAATAGTACATGCATGTGAATCAATAGTACACACATGTGAACAAATAGTTATAAGCATGTGAATTAATAGCAATTAATTAATCATTTATCCGATTAATTACCCGATTGGTTAATATAACCTCCAAACATCAATTATTATCAGAATAAATGTCGATTTCCACTAACACTAATAATTCAAACATAATGGAACTATCAATTTCATCTTTAATCAACACGAACTTATTCATCATTAATATTATAACTCACAATATTTAACAACTAGGTCGTTCGCAGAAAAGAGGGGGCTTTCCGATAAGGATTTCTCCCTATTGGCGTGCAATTAGGTGACCAAAACTCTCCTCGACAGAACTTTCTAGACATTGTCTATATTGCAAATCATAATATGAATAACTGTGTCGTCTCAGTTATTGATTTATTAATATAAAATATTATGCAGATGATACTGTGACAATAATTGAATCAATAATATGAGAGATATGATGCATCAATTTTTTTTTTGATAATGTGGGGTTTCCAGTCCGCAGTTCGACTAATCCCCCCACCCCGAACAAGGCTTTCGTGGGTTGTTCCGGGTCTAAGCCCGGCCCAGGTCCGTGGCCACATGAATTAAAGAATTCTCACACTTGTTGTAGGCGGGAATCGATCCCAGGATGTCCGGGTTCACGGCTCACCCCAAGTCGAAGCTTACCGCTGCGCCAAGTGTTGTGGTTTGATGCAGTAATTATTATAGCAATAATTGAGTATAACTGAGTGACTTCTTACGTAAGCATCAATAATCAATACCGTGTGCTACTATGCAAACACACGTATTACTGTACTTTTATAACCAATTATTTTATGACAACTTGTTTACTTTGAAAATTTTCACATATCACCCTTAACTTTAACCTTTATCAATTTAACCATTTACTAAATAGAATAATTATAAGAAAATTGAATACTTTCATTTCATAAATTTTGGGATCTCACAATCTCTCCTCCTTATGAAATTTCGCCCTCGAAATTTACGTACCTGGTAGTTCGAAGAGATGAGAATACCTTGCTTTCTTTTCGGATTGTACCTTCCCGATTATTTCATCTGTATAATGATTTTCCCATTGCTCATCTCTAGTATTTCAAATATCATTCTAGAATATATCTTCAAAACAAAGGTTAATTGATATGCCATATATTAGCACACGAATTACACGTCTCTCCCCTCCTAGTTCTTGTCTCACATCTCAGCCAATGATCATATCCTCAAGCTTTGATACCAACTGTGACGCCCCCAAAATAGGTATACATCACCCATTCTGAGTCGCCAAATACGTGGTACAGAATATAAATACAAACTTAATTATACGTCTGTCGTGTAGAATACGACCAAACATAGCTAAGTTTTAACACGAATATTGTCATCTAGACAATATCCACACTCAAATTCAATTTTCATTACATTTATTATCACACTATTTCATAGAATAGTGAGAACTACTATAGCCACTTATCCTGGACCATCACTCTATTCCCCGACTCGTTCCAGCTATATTCTTATTTCCTGAAGAGAACAGTGAAAGAAAAGGGTATGCTCAACTAGCCCAATAAGAAATATTATGACTAAGATAATGCAGAATAAATTATCCTTATCCTTCAACAGTATAACTGATAGAATATAATAGACAATAATGTTTAGATCAACAACTGAAGCGGAATAAGAAATCCATTAGATGAGTCAAGTAGAACATAATGTCTACTATCTCCTCTAGATTAAAAGTCCATCGTTAATATTTCATTCATGTAATACTAATCAATATTTCTTTGTTATACCCAAGACAAAAAGAACTCTCCTCACCTGTCTTCACCTGAACCACCAAAGATTTAGTTAAATCCACAATTCATATTTATAATCATGTAAATCAACAATTTCTCCTTGCCACAAAGGATTAATATAACGTTTACTCAATATCCTTACCCCAAAGGCTAAAGATATTTAAATGTAATAACAATGATCATACCAATCAGTTGTCTACCTTTGAACTACAGGCTAAAGATATTCAACAATAAAATCAATGGTCATGATCATACCAATGAATTGCCTGTCCGTGCACTACGGCCAAAGACATTCAACTATTAACTAATAGTCATGATCATGCCAATCACATCATCGAATTATCCATGCATTACAGCCAAGGATATTTTTTAGTATCACCAGTGGTCATGATCATGTCATACACATGTTCATCTTTGCACTACGGGCCAAAGCTATCAATTAACATTTCATCTTTGCACTACGACCAAAGATATCAATCAACAGTTTTTTGTTGCACTACGGTCCAAAGACATACAACTGTAAAATCAATAACCAACAGTCCATCTATGCACTTAAGCCAAAAATGATTTTCATCACAATATAAGCATGAGGATGATGAGAATGATATAAGCATTAATCAAACGAAATCAAGGATAAATGTTAAAGACTTGAAATTTACCTAGAGTTTAGAAATATCCAAATGTCAACATGCTACTGTTTTTGTGGAGTAAAATTCAGAATAATATTCATTGTATCAAAAATAACTTGGACAGATATATATATATATATATATATATAATAGATATATATATATATATATATATATATATATATATCGATTGATAGTACCCTAGAATAGTATTTCGAGAATAGTACCTCATAAATAGTACCCCGACATAAAAAGTGCCCCAAATACCTGAGTGAATAATATTTGAGTGAATAGTAACCGGATAAATAGTACTCGTGAATAGTACTTCGGCATGAAAAGTGGGTCCCAAATAGCCAAGTGAATAATATTCAAGTGAATAGTAACCGGGTGATTAGTAACCCATGAATAGTAACTCATGAATAGTAACTCGTGAATAGTATTCCGGCATGAAAAGTTCAATAATTATCAAGAATGCTCAGAATACTATTTCCATGAAAAGATAATGGATGAAGCGCAAATATCAAGGATACTCTACTAATTTCATGAAATGTAGAAGCAATACTTTAACAAAATGAGGGTATAATCAATAATACGAGACGAAATAATATTACTCACATACTACAGAGTATGGTAGAAAATATTATTCCTATGAATACTGAACAAAATAATATCTCTTACCTCAGAAGAAGACTGGATACTGGAATAGTGAGGTAGCAGATTTCTCTTCTACTTTCTCTCTAAAGTTTCTCTCTCAATAATTGCTCTTGTGAGTCTTAGTGAATTGGTGAGAATGAAAGAAGAATGAGCTTCTATTTATTGGAAAATATAGTTTCGATAATTGCACGTTTTGGGGCTCGAAATATTACAGTATAAAACCTTCATCTTTTCTTTCATTTTTAATTTAGTCCTGCAAGTATTATCAAACTTGTACCACCTCCCCTAATAGTACATCATGTGAATCAATAGTACAATCATGTGAATCAATAGTTATATACATGTGAAAAAAATAATTACGGTATAGTACCTTCATCTATACCTCTATTTTTAATTTAGTCATGCAAGTATAATCAATCTTGTACCACCTCCCCTAATAATACATGCATGTGAATCAATAGTACACACATGTGAACAAATAATTATAAGCATGTGAATTAATAGCAATTAATTGCTCATTTATCCGATTTAATTACCCGATTGGTTAATATAACCTCCAGACATCAATTATTATCGGAATAGATGTCGATTTCCACTAACACTAATAATCCCAAACAATGGAACTATTAATTTCATCTTTAATCAACACGAACTTATTCATCATTAATATTATAACTCACAATATTTAACAACCAGGTCGTTCCCAAAAAAGAGTGGGCTTTCGATACAGATTTCTCCCTAATGACGCACAATTAGGTGACCAAACCTCTCATCGAAAGAACTTTCTAGACATTATCTATATTGCAAATCATAATAGAATAATAACTTTGTCGTCTCAATATTATTGATTTATAATATAATATCATGAGATGATACTCTTACAATAATTGAATCAATAATATGAGAGTATGATGCAAACATTACTGGTAGCAATAATTGAGTATAATGAGTGACTTC